>SNQJ01S0051396.1:10539-33096 GCA_010110895.2 Picea sitchensis | reverse complement strand
CAACTGCAGCTGGTTCTGAGACTGCAACTGCAACTGCAACTTAGGGTTTTATGAGGAAACCCTAATTTTTCAAACTTCGAATTTTGAAATTCTGATCCAGGGAATAGATGCACCGGGCTGAGGCGAGTTAGCTGGTGCAGTCAGAATTTCAAAAATCCAACTTTTACCCCCTCAAACTTGATCTGCGGATTTCTGGACTGGTGCTTCTGGTTTTCTGGTACTTCTGGTACTTCTGGTTCACTGATTTTCTGGTTTTTTGGTACTTCTGGTACTTCTGGTTCACTGATTTTCTGGTACTTTGTGAAACTAGAGTTTCACTTTGCGGAAAATCCAGCCACTGAAAATGTGTGCTCTAAGTGCCAAATTGATCCTTGGGGGAGGGTGCAACTTTCTAGGAGGTTAGGGAGCTGAAAATACTCACTTTTGAAAAACCCTAATTTTTGGGTACGATAACAGTGACGTTTTTCCTCTTGCAAATTGTGCTTCTTTCAGGTTGGCTCTGATACCATGTTAATGTTTATGCCATTATTATAGTTCTTTGCATTTCAATAGATAAGAACATCATAAGAACAAGATCACTAAGAAATACACATTCACAAGAGACACAACATTTATCCTGGGAAACCCTCTAGGGGAAGAAAACCCAACAAAAACTTCCCTATCATAAATAGCTTATACAATGTTCAAGAGATAACTAAAACCAATACAGATAGTCCTCTCCAAGAGATGCGCCACTCTTCTCCCTCTCTCCAACTGGTAATTGCAGCTTGCCTCATAAGAAATTGTATTAAAATCTAGGCAATACATAATTTGTATTAAAATTTCTACATGGTATCAGAGCGTAGGAAATTGCAGAAGCTGAGTTTGTGATTGGATAGAATTCGAATTTGCAGAAATACTTTCTTGGTGCTACAACTGATTCAAGATCGAAATGGCTTTCAATGGCTTGAGGTTAGAGTATGCACTCGAGGGCAGCTCAAAGTACATTGCTTGGAAGGACAGGATGGAGGCAGTACTTGAAGACAATGGCTTGAAGGAATTCATTGACAAAAATGTTCCTAAGCCAGATGCTACACACGCTGCAAATCTTGATGCATGGAAAAAGAAAGTGGCAAAGGCAAGAAGGATCTTGTTGGAGGGAGTACGAGACCACATTTTCTCAAACCTCCACGGGAAATCCAAACCATATGCAATGTGGAAGACTTTTATGGATCTATTCCAAAACAACAACGACCATAGGAAATTGGCGCTCAGAGATAAACTCAGGAAGATCAAGATGGAGAAGGGCGACTCCATTCCAAAATATCTCACGAAGTTTGTCCAATGTCGGGATGAGTTGGGGAGTGTGGGAATAATAGTCGTTGATGATGATTTGGTGAGCTTGGCTCTCCTAGGACTTCCCAAAAATTGGCACAGTTATCAAGACTCTGTCAATGGAAGGGAAAAATTGGCAGATTGGGAACAACTATGGTCAGATTTGGTGCAGGAGGAGTTCAGGCAGAACACCATAGATGGCTCTTCATCAAAGCATGATGATGAAGATGATTGTGATTTGGCTTCCAAGGAAAGGAAAGGGAAGGGGAATAAATTCCATTCAAAATATGAGTCTAAAGTCAAGAAGCTGGATTTGTCCAAAGTGAAGTGTTTTCACTGTCATGAACATGGGCATCTCGCTACTAACTGTTCACAGAAGAACAAGAACAAGAAGGCTGCTGGAGCTGCAGCTGGTGAGGCCCTTGTATCACAATTTGAACTTGACTTCTCCTTGATTGCATGCATGGCATCAAGTGCATTGGGATCGGTGTGGTATTTGGATAGTGGCGCTTCCTTCCACATGATGGGAGATATGGAGTTTTTCAGTGACTTGGAGGAGAGAGATCTCAAAATGCATATAGATATGGGCGACAATGGACGATACAATGTGTCTGGCATTGGTACCATTACCTTTCAGAGGGAGTCTGGTAAACCATTTCAATTGAAAGATGTTATGCATGTTCCAGGTCTGAAGAAAAACTTGGTCTCAGTCGCAATGTTGGAGGACAAAGGCTATGATGTTGTTTTCAGTGATGGAAAAGCTTTCCTGCAACATAAAACAATGGGTCAAGTCAAGAAGATAGGGATTCGAGTTAAGAATATCTACAAGATGGAGGTAGATGGTTGCACTGCCATGATGAGAAAGGCAGAAAAAGTTGTGAGCTGGGATGAGGGCGAATTATGGCATAGGTGATTGGGCCATCTTCATCATGGAGCCTTGAAAATCATGTAGCAAATATCTACTGGACTTCCAATGGGAACACTTGCTCAGTTAGATCAGTGCAAGGGTTTCACCATGGGGAAGTATGTAAATTCCACCTTTTATGAAACAAAGAACCGTGCTTCGATGATCTTGGAGAGAATTCACACAGACGTGTGTGGATCATTCTCGGTTGCTTCAACAACAAAACATAAATATTATGCTATTTTTGTTGATGAATTTTCTCGTAAATGATGGATCTTCTTCATGCAGAAGAAGGATCAAACATTCTCAAAGTTCTATGAGTTTAAAGCATTGGTGGAGAAAGAGTCAGGGAAGCAAGTGAAGGCTCTGAGGAGCGATAATGGTGGAGAATACATCTCTAACGAATTCAAAGACTTCTGCAACAAAGAAGGAATTTGAAGAGAACTCATAGCGCCTCATAACCCACGACAAAATTGGGTCACGGAGAGGAAGAACAGAACGATCGTGCGTGCAACATGAGCGATGTTGCATGATCAAGGCCTACCAATGCATTGGTGGGCGGAAGCATGCAACACTGTGGTTTATGTTCAAAACCATTGTCCTCATAGAGTACTTGGCATGAGTACACCTGAATAAGCTTTCACTGGTAAGAAACCTGATGTTTTTCATTTTAAGATTTTCGACTCATCTGTTTATGTGCATGTGACCAAGAATGCCAGGAAGAAGACGGAGCCGACTGTTGAAGTTGGGATATTTGTGGGGTACACATAAACACCCCATAATTATCGTGTGTATTTTCCTAACAGTAAGATGATTGTTATGCGACGAGATATAAAATTTGATGAGGGGAAAGCCATGCGGTTGTCGCTTGAGAGGGATCTAGACTTGCATGCAGAGGAGGAACTACTGGTTCCCAAAGATGAGTCTCAAGATGTGGATCAGCCACATGAGGAGGTTCATGGAGTGGAGGAAGCCACTCATGCAGATCCATCCATAAAAAATGGCAGAAAGCGCACCACAGAAGCTGATAGATTGAGACTAGATGCTGCACAAAATGTAGGAGCCCCTACTTCACAGTGTAGACAAAGACAGTCTCTTGATCGATTTATTGGATACATGGCTCTCATGAGCAAATGTATTGTGACTGAACCATCTTTCTTTCAAGAAGTAGTGCAGGATCCCACTTGGGTTGATGCAATGGTGGAGGAGTATGACTCCATTGTCAAAAACAGTGCATGGGAAGTTGTCCCAAGACCGGTCAACAAATCAGTGTTAGGTTCGAGATGGATCTACAAGGGTAAGATTTTAATAATTGTTCTTTATGTTGATGATTTAATACTGATTGGTGATGAGCATCTGATACACTCATACAAGGAGGACCTTGCAAAGGAGTTCGAGATGAAGGATATGGGCCTCCTTCATTATTTCCTTGGATTGGAAATATGGCAGCGAGATGGTGAACTTTTGTGTCTCAAGGCAAGTATGCAAGGGAGATACTGGGTAAGTTTCACATGGAAGGCTACAAACCCATGGATACTCCTCTTCCAGGAAACTAGAATAAAGAGGATGCTACTTCTGGAGAGGCAGTGGATGCTACTTTCTATTGACAGTTAGTGGGTTCACTAATGTATCTAGTGAACACGGGACCAGACATTTGCTATGNGGGTGGGTAAACCCACCTTTAATTAATTCTGGGTCTTCAATAATAACTGCTGGGGCCGACTTCTTATTCTGCCCTTTATAATTGTCCGATGACCAATCCGCAAAAGGGGATTTGGTCCTTATACAATTACCGACATGATTAATTCACAATGGGGATTAATCCTAATAATAAAATAACAATAATAATAAGAATGCTCTTCGCAGTTACATTATTTCAACAAAACTAGCATTAAGTGGTTACTTCTACTTCTAGATCATTTTAACCATTAAACATAGGAAGAAGTAAAAGCATATACTGGCCTTACGATTGTGGAGCTTGGCTAGGCCAAGCACACTCCAAGGTGTAGGCAAACAAATTGAGATTAAATGCTGAAAAATAAACTAAAGCCAAGAGAACCACAAACAATGGCACAAGGTGGAGGCAAGCCTTCCTTTTTTGTGCCAAAGTGGGTTGAAAGAACTTGAAAGAAAATGCTGAAATAAACCTAGCCTCTCAACCTTGTCCTAACGACAAGTGGGGCAAACAAAAGAATGAAATTTGCAGAAAATAAATAACTATCCTAGCCTTACGGTTTTGGGGGTTGGTTGGGCCAAACTCACTCCAAGATGTAGGCACAACTAAAGAATTAAATTGCAGAAAATTACAATATGAGAAGTGCAAGCCCTTTTGGGACTCCCTTGGGCTTGCTTACAATTGCTAGAAAGGATGAGAAAGAAGGGGGTTATGTTACCCAACAATAGGAGACTCTTCTTAAGTGTTTTGTGGCCCAAAATGGGCAACACCTCCCCTTGTATTGGTGAGAATCTGCAAAAACCAACAAACAAAAGTTTGCTGGAAATGCTGTAAAAGACAACCAAAGTGAAAGGAATTTTTTGTTTTTACACAGAATTTTTCTGTATAAATTTTTTAGCAAGATATAAATATTTGTATGATCAATTCTAACTGTTAGATAACCCAAAAATCTGAATGTAAGTAACATAAATAACTTGCAACAAAGAAATGAAGGTGAAAATGGTTGAAAGAGGGTGTTTTCCAGATATGAAAACACCTCCCCAACACTAGAAAATGACCTGCAAATGTTAGCAAACTATAAGCAATGTACAGATGAGAGCATATGAGTTAAAACCTACAAAATACTTTGAAGGAAAACCATAAACTCTAACTAGATTATCAATAATACTATTGGTAACCAACCCAAGCAAAATACTTTGCTTGGGATCTCTATTCTACTAAATAGAAAGCAAAACACAAAGGAACAAGTCACCTCCAAAGCAATGGATGCACCAAGAATACTCTTAACACACCATGTCCTCCAAAGCCTTTGTATTAGCAAGTAGGAAGTTGTTGCAAATACTTGCAACAAGTTCCTATTCAAAAGATGAGAACAAAAAAATGGATGAGAGCAAGATGGGAGAGATGGGAGAGTGAGGAGAAAATTGGGTAGAGTAACAGTAGCAAAAGAATTGGTGAGAAATGAGGGAGAGAGGACATTCATTTATACTTGGGGAGCCAAAGTTACCCCTCTTGGATGCAAGACAAGTGTCAAAACCCAAGCAAGATTGAGCATCTCAAGGAGGGGGGCGCAACTCTAGGGTTTAGGTTGAGGACTGATGGGATGGCATGAGTTGGAGAGACAATTGCTTAGTCAATGGGTGAGGTGGAAGGCCTAGGAGGGCGCATTAAGGGAGAGAGGGCCCTACTCCCTTTAATTTTTCATTTTCTAAAGTTTGCTCAAGGAGGGGGGCACAACTTCCCTAGGGGGACAAACAATATGAAGTGGTGGCTAGGTGAAAATGGGTTGTGAGGGTGAGAAAGGGGTTAGGAAGGGTTAGTCTGAGGTTTAGGCATCATCTCCCACCTTTTCTCTAACCATTTAGCTCAAATTTACAAAAGTTGACATTTTGACTATGTTATGACTAACAATTAAATTGTTGTTTTTGACTGACCAAGACTCCTCCTCATGGACAAACACCTAGCAAAACTTGTCAAACTAAGTTGAAACTTGGTCCAAGGGTGTAGGGGGTCTCATTCCATTTCTTTTGCACAAATACCCCTAGCAAAAACCCAAGGACCTAGTTTTTACATTTTTCATCAAATTTTAATTAAAATTACCCAACTTAGGCAATTTTAATAAATTAAAAAAAAACCTATCTAGACTCGACGAAATTCCGCAAAACTTTAGGAGATGTCTTACATGGTCATTTACAACATTCCTAGACACTAGCTACCAGAGGACCAAACCATTAGAACACCTTTCACCACTTTGGAGGAATTATTTGTGCGAGTGAAAAACTCAAGGGAAATTAATAAGGCTGGTTAGGCCAAATTAATAACCTAAGGAAAAAAAAACACTCAGTGAAAGGGAGTCCTCTAATGATGAAGTCCTAAGGTAACTGACCTAACTATGATCCATGCAGACCTATTACATTATTATCCCACACAGGGGAGCGAAAATTCCATTACAAAAAGATGTGCTGAAGGCCAAAACTGCCTTGTAGAACCAGAAAGTCTCTGACTTGGTAGCATCTGATGATGCATAACTTCATGGTACATGGAGTTGACCCCCTAATTGAATAGGTGGTCAACAGAGTTTACATCATGGATGTAAAGACCGCCTTTCTCAATGGAGTAATTGAGGAAGAGGTATACATAGAGCAACCTCAAGGTTTTGAGGTACACCCAAGAGAAACCCATGTATGCAGATTGAAGAAGGTTATATGGACTCAAGCAAGCTCCAAGAGCTTGGTATGCATGTATTGATAGCTACTTGACAAGACTTGGATTTTCCAAGAGTCATGCCGATCCAAATCTCTATTACAAAGTTGTGAATAATGCATTTGTGATTCTACTGTTATATGTTGATGATTTGTTCTTAACAAGTGCAGAGCCTCTCATTATTCGGTGTAAGAAGGAGCTAGCCATTGAATTTGATATGAAGGATCTTGGTCTCATGCACTACTACTTGGGATTAGAAGTATGGTAGAAGCGTGGTGAAGTCTTCCTAGGACAAGGAAAGTATGTTGTAAGATCCTTCAGAAGTTTGGGATGATGGATTGCAAATCCATGACAACTCCTATGATAACAGATTTGAGGAATTTGAGAGATTTTGATTATGATCCAGTAGACTTGTCCTTGTACCGGCAGTTGATTGGCTCCTTGATGTATTTGGTGATTACTAGGCCAGACATTTGCTTTGCTGTGAACATGCTGAGCCAGTTCCAAGTGAAACCTAGGCAAGAGCATTGGATAGCTGCAAACCATATATTGAGATATCTTCTTTGGACAATAAATTATGGTTTGAGATATGTCTCAAATAATGATATACAAATGGATTTACTAATTTAGATTGGGCAAGGAGTGCAGATGACAGAAAGAGTACTTCTGGTATGTGTTTCAGTTCGGGATCTGCTGTGATATCATGGGCTAGCAGAAAACAAAAGTCTGTTGCACTTAGCACTGTAGAAATAGAGGCACTGCAGAAACATAGTATATTGCAGCTTGTGATGCTTGTACGGAAGCAATGTGGCTTCATAAGCTGGTTTCTGGACTGTTTGATCAAGTGCTAGATTCGACCGTGATATATTGTGATAACCAAAGCTGTGTGAAGCTCTTCAGAGAACTTGGTGTTCCATGACAGGTCGAAGCACATTGAGATCAAGTACTATTTTCTTCGTGATAAAGTCCAGGGGGGAGAAGTGGTTCTCTAGTATATCTCCACTGATGAGCAGACTGCAGATATTTTGACGAAGCCTTTGTCCAAGATAAAGTTGCATACTTGAGGGACATGTTAGGGCTCGTGGTGCTACCTTGGTTGAAAGGGAGGATATGACTTCCTCAGTTGGGAGGGAGCACTGATATGTGGCATCATGGACTGTCAGTGAGTTGCAGATTTGTATCATGTTAGTACAACTTAGAGATGGTCATACAGCTTAGAGATGATGCTTGCATCATGCTAGTACAACTCATATATGATACAAACGATTGGAGTTGTTGATACAGTGGCCTGAGGAGCATCGTGCTAGTACAACTTAGAGGTGTACATACAACTTAGATATGATGCATTGACATCATTCTAGTTATGTTCATGCTAGTACAACTTAGAGACGATGCTGGTGAGCTGCATCATACTAGATATGGCCATGCGAGTACAACTTAGATATGATATACAACTTATAGATATGATGTATTGACATCATGCTAGATATGTCATGCTAGTACGACTTAGAGATGGCCATACAACATAGAGATGATGCAGGGGCTCGTGTCATGCTAGATATGATCATGTGAGTATTGCTTAGATGTGGCATACAACTTAGATATGATGCATTGGCATCATGCTAGACATGTCATGCTAGTACAACTTAGAGATGATCATACAACTTAGAGGTGACACTGTGAGGCAGTGATCTACATCATGCGAGTACAAATTAGATATGATGTATTGACATCATGCTAGATATGTCATACTAGTACGGCTTAGAGATGACGTAGATGATACTCCAGATCACACTAGTACAACTTAGATATGATGCATTCACATTATGCTAGTACGACTTAGAGGTGATGCAGTCGATGACATTGTTGATGCAGGATGATATCAGATGATATGATTTGATTGTTGTGGAGACTGTGTCTCTGGACAATGGCTGTATGCTACTGTGATGGATGTGTTCCACTAGTAGTGACTGAGTGTCACTGGTTAGTAGTCGTGTGCTATTAGGAGTGGTTGTGTACCATTGGGTAGTAGTTGTGTACTACTATGTAGTATGGATAGACACATTTGTGTTCTATTGGATGGCATTGTAGTAGATGTATGCTACTATCTGATTGCCATGGAGACTACCACTAGTGTTGGAGATGATTGCCAGCTAGATGGATAGTCAGTGTGATGGTGGACAGACATTCTCCAGGCGACGAATGGTCCAGGCAGAACAAATTGCTGGTGGACAAACATTCTCCATGTGGAGAATGGTCTAGGTTGACAGATTGTTGACGTATCATGGACTGGTATTTTCCTAAGGCACAGATTGTGGCCCAATTAGGAAAATGGTTTAGGACCGATATTCTCCTGAGGCACAGTTATTAGCCCGATTAGGTTGAATAGTCTGCCCCCTAAGGACATGACGTCCCGATTAGGGTGGTTGATACAGGACCGATATTTTTTAAGGCATATGGGTAGAGATTGATCTCTATGGTACATATGACCCTATTAGAAAATAGTTCGAGACTGACATTCCTGTAGGAATGGTCTTTGCAGCCCATGGCGTGGCTTTTAGCATCTGGGAGGACTAACATTCTTCTAGGACATATGTCCGGATTAGAAGAATGGTCCTTGTAGCCCATTCGGGGATTTCAGCGTCTGTTGGGACATCTATTCTTCTAGGATGTATGTACGGATTTAAAGAATGGTCCCTATATCACTCTATTGAGTGGGTGACTCATGCGAGACACTCTGCTGAGTGCGCTGAGTTCAGCACATGACTTATTCAACATCATGCCCGATTACTCAGATGGAGTATGACTTCTAGAGATGATGCAAACGATGATGTATGTTGATGCCAGGATGCTATCAGACGAGACTGATAGTGATGATGATGCTCGTGACTTGATCTGCGTGATCATGAGATAGCTTGTGTGGCTATGATGATGCTACTGACAAAATGGTTTGTGTGTGCTCAAGACCATTACTGTTAATACCTCCCTAGCTAGGAGGGAGTGTTGATGTTATGGTAGCTGTGAGAGGTATTAACTTCCACATGTAACCTTTGACTAGGATGGAATATTTCGGAAGCAAGGGAAACCCTCAACAGATGTGTGAAAACCCTAGAAGACAAGTCGACCTAGCAGAATAAATAATATTAGAATATTATCTTCCAGAAAGACAAGTCGGCTCCACGGGAAAAAGATAAACAAAAAATATAATTACCAGAAAGTCAGGTCGGCCCAGCTAGAAAAGTCATTGTATAGATTAATATAAATAGAGGACGTTTTAGCTCATTTGTACACCTAGTCAGAGCGCAACTCTTGTGGAGAGCTGTAGTTGCAGTTGCAAGGAGGAATAAGGGCGTATGGTCATCTCTTGGTCTTGGTCTCTCTCTAGCGCTATCAAGTGATATTCTTGGTGATACTCTTGGTGATATTCTTGGTGATGTACTAGCTAAGTATGGCACAACTTTGAGAGAGTAGTGCAACTGCAGCTACTGCAGTTGTGTATGGTACTTGTTCTGTGGATATGGAGACTCTCTCTTGTGCGCTACCCTTGGAGAAGGAGCGCTCTACTTGTCTTGAGTTGTTGTTGTAGTTAGCAACTAGGGTTTATCTATTGGTTATAGTATGGCTTTCCAGAATAATTCTGTCAAAGGTTAAAGGTGCTCGAGGGTGACTGCGTGCCTATGGTTGGGTGACAATATTGTGATATTGTCTATGGTAAAACGAGCACATCAATTATTTTAACAGCCTTGACATTAGGGCCATTAGAGTGGAAATGCAATACTTTGTTGACAAAATTAAAGCAGATAAAGCCAAGCAGAAAGAGATAGAAGATGAAATAGGGAGAAGGAGAGAGTTTGGATCCAAGCCAACCCTAGCGTTGAAGGTCTTGCTTTAACCCTTTGCTATTGTTAGGGACCCCTTTTGGTATTTTCCTCCCTTCATGAAAACCAACCTAGCATTATATACATGGTTCCTTACAAGAGAAAGAACATACAAGGTTTTTTTCAATGTTCCACTAGACTTCGGGACGAGGGGACATGAGAGCGGGGAGACACATAGGGTGACGTGTGGAAGCACCCCCAAATTTTAGGGATTTTAGGGAAATGGGGGACAGGGGGACGTCACATATATAATATAAAAAATAAAAAAATAAAAATTTTTAAAAATAAAAATAATAATGATAAAATCTCAACAATAACAATTAATCCCATTCACATTCATCAGTAAAATACTAAATACTACTAAACTAAAATTTGTACATGATATAAACATGATTCAAATTCAAATTCAGTACTAAAATACATTGATTCATAAATCAAATGAAAAAGAAATAGTAAAATAGTAAAATATTGATACATTGATTTAAATTTATCATTCATCATTCATCATTCTAGAATCTAATTAGTACTAAGCAAAATAGTATATACTAAAGTCTAAAATAGAAAATTGGAATTACTCAAACTCAAAAATAGTAAAGAGTGACCAGTCAAAGACTTGGTTCGAGGTCATCAATATCTAGAGTAAGACTCAGAGGTTAAAACTGGAAATTAACAATGGCTTAATCTCTCATGCACAGGCTCTGGAAATGTGAATGTCAAATGAGTTAGATATATGATATAAAAATGAGTCAGGGAGTTAGCTTTAGTTATAGGATATAAAATGAGTTAGGTTTAGTTCATAAATTGCTTATTTTTTATATTTTTGTTTTTTGATTTTTAAGTTTTGCTTTTTAATTTTTAATCTTTGTTTTTTTAAGCCTTATTAGATAAAAATTCGGGAGGGACGCCCAAGAGTCCCCCTTCTGGGGGGGATGTCCAGAAGCCCCTCTTTTCAAGGGGGGATGCCCACACACACCCTTTTTGGGGAGTCACGTCACCCCACGTCTCCCCTACCCTGGGGAATTGCATTACCCGACTTTTTCCCAAAAGGGGGACATGGGGAAATGACTCCCAGGTGCCCCCCATCCCGGGTGCATGGGAAATGTCGAGGGAGCGCACCCCACCCTGGGGGATGCGTCCCTGTGGAACACTGATTTTTTTTACCCTCCACCCCTACTAGTGCCTCTCATCCCACCATAGATTACCATTAGAAGAAGCAATACAAGGAATTTTCTTTTGAATACATGGCTAGATGGTGGTATGATGCAAATATCCCCTTTAGTGCTTCCTGCACACCTTAATACCAATCTATGTTGGATTCCATTATTATTGCTAGTAAGGGCTTCAAAGGCCTGTAATATCTTTTTTGTAGTAAGAAGTTGGGTCCATAAATGACTAATTGAAGAGTTTTGAAGAGTTATGGACCAAAACGAGATGTATCATCATGTTAGATGGATAAAGTGATGGAAAAAATTGTACCATGATAAATTTCCTTGCCGCCTACCCATAAGAAACCATGTTTTTGAGATCAATAGATGCATTTGCTAGGGTGAAAGATGCAAACTTGTTATTTGAGATTTTGGATGAGATTGTTGAGGGATGGAGGTGCCCAATATTGTTTAGATCATCATAGATAATGCCTCTAATGATGACATTGTTGGTAAAATGTTAGAGAGTAAATACAAAACTATATTCGAGACCCCATATATTGCACATTGCATACACCTCATGCTTGAGGATATAGGCCAAGATGATTAGGTTAGGAGAGCATTGTAAGTCATGCCAAGAGCATTACAAAAGACATCTACATTCACTTAGGGGTATTGAACCTAAAGAGGAAAACACAGGAGGTAAGGAGCTTGTTATAACTGCCATTTATAGATTTGTAACAAACTTCCTCATGTTGCAATCTCTCCTTCCCCAGACAAAAAACTTGAAAAAGATGTTTTTAAGTAATGAACGGAATTGCATCTTAGTGGAGTTGCAAACATGATGGGAAAGACATCAAAAATAAAGTTTTTGAGAACTTATTTTGGAAAAAAACAACGAAGGTTGTAAAAATTGCTGAGCCTCTTGTTGAGGTGTTATGGATGGTGGATGGGGAAAAGTTGGCCATGGTTACATTTATGAGGCCATGGATTAGGCAAAGGAGTGTATACAAGCAACATACAAGGATATAATAGCAAAGTTTGGGCCTATCTGGGATATGATTAATAACAAATGGAACAATCAACTCTTATGCCCTATACATGCAACTTGGTATTTCTTGAACCCAAGGTATCATTATAGAGTTGACTTTGGAGAAGATCAAAGTGGGGAGGTTAAAGATGGATTGTATGAGTGTCTAGAGTGCATCGTCCTTGATGAGTGCCAGTTGCTAAAAATACATTGATAGATCGATGTCTTTCGTAGAGCCACAAGTATTTTTGGCGAAAACCTAGAAAAGATTGCAATAGATGTGGAACAACCAAGGAAGGAATTCCAATTTTTTTTAAGTTCGATTGTTTAATACTCGAATTTCTAGCCAAAGTCACAAACTAATTTGTTTAATTAACTAACTTTGTGGTTGACTATCATGATTTATGGGAATGCATTGGTGGGACTCATTTGGTAGCCATTGTCCTTTGCTACAAAAGTTTGCAATTCAGATCTTGAGTCAAACTTGCTTTGCTCTCAGGTGTGAGCATCACTAGTTTGTCTTTGAGTCGGTTCACATAAAAAAGAGAAACTGTTTGAAACAACAATGGTTAAATGATCTCATCTTCATACAATGCAACCTTCGGCTAAGGCACAATTAGTTGCAGAACAAAAGACCTAATATAGATCCTAATGTCTTGATGATATTGATCCATCCCCAGAATGGGTAGAAGAGACTCACTCACTAGAGTTTGATGTTGATGACTTGGGGTGGATGGGTTTGGATGATGATCCACTAGTAGCACTAGGGATGGCAAGCACTAGTTGCACCACTACTAAATTACAAGTATTGCAGATGTCCCTAAGAAGTTTGTTGAGTCTAAGCTAGAGGATGATCTTGTATTTCATGGTGAGAATCCCATTCAAAGCAACAATGATGAGTTTTATGATTGATCATGTTGATCATTGATATGTAGTAGTTTGTAGCATGCTATCGGTTCATAAACAAAGTTGTTGGCCAATTTCAATTTTAGTCAAGTTTGACCCTCGATCAATTTTTCGTCTGATTTCGTCTTTTATTACATTGAGCTCACTAGAGAGACAAATTATTTACTTAATTGAAAATGCAATTACCTTTATAGTTGATTTGTCCAAGGAATTGCCTTTATTGTTGATGCATGAGACGAAATTAACAATTTGGAGGAACCGTGCAAAGCATTACTAGGACTCATATAGAAGTAATATTTTAAAAAATGGTTGATTCAAGCTTGTAGTCGGCCAATTTTGTTAGATTCATAATCCCAGGGATTGGTGTCTTGTAAATATTGTAATTGAGAAATGTGAAGAGTCATAGGTGAATAGGAACAATTATTGGACATGTGAAACCAAAGGTCATATCAGTGTATTTATATATGGCACTTATTAATAAAAACCTAATGCGTGGAGTTATTCATCCTTGGCCTATCAATGGTACCATAGCCATTTTTTTTTTGATAATTCCATGATCTCTCTGGCGCTGTTTCCCTTCTTCCTCACGTGGCCTTGAATAGTTGCCGCCTTATTTCCTCCATTCTTTGTTTAATGCAGGAAGATCCCCCACTTCGACCAATAGACATCTAAGGCATTGTCGAAAGAGTTCCAAATGGATTTGTTACAGGTTGCAGTGTAGTAACCATTATACCATTATATTCTGTTGAGTGGGTTGCCCAAACATGGTTTGCGCAAATGCTAGAGTATCAACGTGACTCGAACTTGCTGAGTTCTCTCTTGTTATCTTGACCTTGCAACAAATAGGACATATATGTAAGTAAATAAATCTGTAATATAACGAACGAGTAGCATGGGTGATTGGAGCAAGGGGTTGCAGGCATTGTAAGGTACTAGTGGGGGTGTTCTCTGAGTCGTTTGAGGAAATCGACATGCAGAAAGGGTGGTGTGAATTTAAACAACTTCTTTATTAATCTACTTCTCGTTCTTTCTATTGATCGGGTAGGAAAACTAAGTTATTGATGGATAGATTGTTGGCGTTCTCCCTTGAAGAAAACCATCGTTGAGTACCTGAAACAAGGGAAAACCCTAAGAAAAAGCGGAAATGTAGCTACTGCATTGTGAGCAGAATCCACTGTTGTTTCCTCCAACAAACAAGAAGTTGACCACTGGCCTTCCCTGAAGTTTCTCAAGATTGTTGGCATTTGGACTGTTGGCATTCTCTTGACGTTTGGCATTCCTTTCTTGGCAATTACTCTCTTGTAGTCATTGGAGTGTCCCTCGGTTCACACCATAACATTCAATCCATGTGCAAACCCTGGAATGTTGTAGTGACCAATGATCAAACGAATTGAAGGAGGATGCTGTTACTATGAAAACAACGATCACAACACATGCATTTGATTTCTGGGTTGTGATTTATGCAGGAAAACACATAGTAACAACACCAGCACGTAATCTGATTGCCAATTGGTTTGTTGATACCGACCATACATTCAATTAAATGGGAAAGCAAGCTGTGGGAAAAACCAACAACCAAGCATAGAGGGAATTAGCACTACAATTGCAATCAATGGTCTAGGAAATCGGTTTTGAGTGTTGTCAATATACCATCAATTCTGTGCATGTGAAATTCATATAGTCTTGCAGGAGTTAACCAACAACTAGCGAGTGAAGAAAATGCCTTCTCTATGATTTGAACTCGTGGCTCACCGCGACACTCACATATATACTCTCTTTTTGAATTTGCGTTATCTTTCGTGATTGTTGGGAGCTATCATGGCTTTGGTTGTCAAGGTAAAATATAACACTACTCTGAGGAGATTCAATGTGCATGCAAGAGAAGATGGTAGTGTGGAACTCTCCTTGGCTGGGTTGAGATATAAAATTCGTGAGCTTTTCCAGTTCAATCCATATGCACATTTTGTTATAACATATGTGGATGAAGACAATAACATTGTAACTATGGCAGGGGACAATGTTCTTCTTGATGTCTTGCATCAAGGTTTAAATCCTTTGCGCTTAGAAGTGTCTTTGATGAGTTAGAATAATAGGGCCACATAAAAACATCCTCAAAGCCAACCTTCAACCCCATGTGGTGAGAGATCTGATCTTCACCGTGTTCATTGTGGCAAAAATAGACATGAAGCAAAAACATGTAGGATCCCATGGAAGAAGATCAAAGACAAGCAAGAACAAAAGGAAGAAAAATGTAAAGCTCTTAAACCCTCTCACTCTGTTATTGCTCAGTGCAATATTGACATAAATGAAGATTTGTTCAAAACTTCATTTGCTTCTTGGAGAGATGCTTGGTTGCTTGACATTGGTGCTACTTGCTACATGACTTTTCAGAGAGACTTCTTTGAGGAATTGAATGACAATGTAGAGGGTGCTGTAAACTTTGCAGATGGTTCCAGTCTCAAACCTATGAGAATTGGCACCATCAGGCTCAAATTGCTTGGATTCTCGGATTTTCCTTTGCATAATGTTCTCTATCTTCCCGAGTTGTGGAGGAACTTGTTGTCTCTTCTGCATATTGGATAGCAAGGCCATACTATTCACATGTTTAATGGAAAACCTGAAATAAGGAGGTCTTATGATGACATGGTCATGACAGAATGGGAGGATGAGAAATTGTTGACGCTAAAAGGGACATCTGTGCGTGGACAAAATCTTGCATACCTCTCTCACCATCACGAAGGTAGATAGTCATCTAGTCTCTTGTGGCATGCTAGATTTGGGCGCATCAATTATGATACTCTTCATATGTTCAAGGAAAATGGTGTTTTTGGTTTTCCCACCATTTCGAGGAATTTGAAGCAATGTGAGGCATGTATCTTTGGTAAACAAAGGAAGCAACCTTTTCATTATTCCACTTTGAGAGCATGTAGAAAGCTAGAGTTGATACACTTTGATTTGTGTGGCCCTCTGTTGCATCTACCTTTGGTAATAAATATATCACGCCTTTTATTGATGATTGCACCAGGAGGTGTTGGGTTTATTTGTTGAAACAAAAATCTCAAGCATTTGAAACATTTAATTTTTTTTATCTATGGATTGAAAATGAAGCCCAATCTCGTATTGGCACTCTTCATATTGATAATGGAGGGGAATATACTTCTAATGAGTTTGAAAGCTATCTTAACCAACATGGGATCAAGCATCAAATCACTGTTCCATACAATCCTCAGCAGAAAGAATGAACAAGCCACTCTTGAATATGGTACGTTCAATGCTATTTTACAAAAATGCGAAGTTGATGTTTTGGGATGATGCAGTTTTGTGTGCAGTGTATGTGAGAAACATATATCCATCTCATGCTCTTGGGAACAAGACTCCTCATGAAATGTGGTATGGTCACATTCCTTCGGTGAGGCATCTTAGGGTCTTTGGTTCCACCCGTTATGCCTTAATTGCAAGGAGCGAAGAAACAAACTAGGTGCAAGGAGTCGAATGTGCATCTTCTTAGGGTACTCAAATACCACCAAGGCATATCATCTTTATGATGAGGTAAATAAGTTCATTCTTTGTAGAGATGTGATTTTTCTTGAATCTACTAGGAATGACAAGACTAATGAGTGCCAACTTGATCATCTGGATAGATTCACCCATGTAAAGACATATCATGAATTTGATAATGAGATTCCACATCTTGAAGATGGAATCCCCATCTCAGATCAATCTTTGGAATCTCCTTTTAAAGTGCCATCTCGTCCTCATGTAGAAGATCCAACCACTTCATCGGAAAATGAGGCCCAATTAGATGATGTGATTGAGAGGATTGAAAGGCTAAACCTTGATGGGAATCCAACACCATTTCAATTAGTTGATCAACTTGGTGTAAATGTGTTGAACCTGCACATAATAGATCTAGCTAGCAAATGACATACACAATTTGCAGAGAAAATATAAGCAGGAGAGAAAGAATGGAAGAATTCTCATTAACCAAATGAATGAATGATAATTTACACATGATATACTCCGTATAACTCAACTAATGCGCACTGGAGGAGAAGCCAATGTGCCATAGTGGTGGTCTAGAGTGATCTGGACACACACCAACAGTTACGGGAGTAAACTGCCACCTAGTCTAGTCTCGTAGGCAGTTACGGGAGTGAATTGCCACCTAGTATGAGTTAACTAGTCTCTTAGTCTTCAATTAATTGACTGAAACAAAGTGAAGTGAGGAGGAGATCAGGGAATCATGAGTAATACGCTAGTCTGGTGATGATCCTAAGGACAATGTGCATTAGTTGGTGATGATCCCAATGCTGCATGGTGATAATCCCAATGTGGCATCTAGACTCCACTCAACTGATCAAACTGAAGTGTGAATTGAAGAGAATATTTTCCTAGAGGAATATTCTCCCTAAACTATAGGAGATTGAATAATGACTAATAAACATAGGGAAAACCTTAGGAAAAATAAATCCTAGGTGTGTGTAGTATATCCAACACCTGGACCATCACATAAATGTCCCAAGTGGCTCATAAAGACACTTGAAAGTGTTTGTCTTGATGAGGTTGGAAAGACACGAACCAAAGGTTCAACAAGACAAGACGATGGAGGTGATGTAGATGATTCAAATTCAAGTGACGGCAATGATATGGATGTTTCATATCAGTGTGAGTTGAATTTATCTACTAACTTTGAACCAACTTCCTTTGAAGAAGTTGCTTCTCATGATGAGTGGAAATAAACTATGTAGAAGGAGTATGATGCTCTCATCAAGAATGGGACATAGAAGTTGGTTGATCCTCCATTTGGAACCAAACCAATTGGTTGCAGGTGGGTCTACAAGAGCAAGTACAAATCAGATGGCTCACTTGACAAGCATAAGATGAGGCTTGTGGCGAAATGATATGCACAGAAAGAAGGCATAGACTATGAGGAGACTTTTTCCCCCACAACAAAATGGGCTACCATTCATGAATTGTTAGCTTTGACAACACATTATAGGTGGAAGATTCATCACATGGATATGAAGACAACCTTCTTGAATGGAGATTTGAAAGAGAATGTCTATATTTAGAGATTTGAAAGAGAATGTCTATATTTAGAGATTTGGAGATTTGAAAGAGAATGTATACATTTATTCATGTACAACTTGTGGGGAGTCTTATCTACTTTACTACTACTAGAAGAAATATTTCATTTGTAGTTGGGATCCATTCTAAGTTCATGCAGAAACCTTGTGAAGGACATTGGTGTGTTGGAAAGAGAGTTAAGGTACTTGAAGGGAACTCAAGACTTTGGGCTCAAATACTCTGTGGTGGAGGACTTCAAACGTGTTGGACATATAGATTCAGACTTTGATGGGGATAAGGAGAATCAAGTGTTTACTTTAGGATACCTGATTAGTCTTGGATCAGGAGCTATCTCTTCGAGATGACACAAACAATTCGTTCCAACAGATTCCATTACAGAGGTAGAATATGTGGTTGCTGTAGAGGCAACAAAGGAGATTGTGTGGCTTAGGAAGATACTAGAGGATTTACAGGAGAAACAGGTGACTGCTACTCCACTTTTGATTGACAATACTTCTGCAATCAAGTTGGCCAAGAATCCTAGATTCCATGATCGAACAAAGTACATCAACACGAAGTACCATTTTATTCGACATCATGTAGAGGCCAAAGACCATTCAAGTGATACATTGTTCCACAAGTGAGCAAACTGCAAACATCTTCACCAAAGCGCTTGGAAGAGAAAATTGTGAAAAGTTCAGAAAGATGCTTGGACTCACAAACATCCCCTTTGGATTAAGGGAAGAAATGTTAGATACCTAATCCTAGGGATTGGTGTCTTGTAAATATTGCAATTGAGAAATGTGAAGAGTCATAGGTGAATAGGAACAATCATCGAACCTGTGAAACCAAAGGTCATATCAATGTATTTATATATGGCTCTTATTAATAAAAACCTAATGCGTGGGGTTATTCATCCACGACTTGTCAAATTCGACTAATTCACTGCCTTTAGGAGGTGACTTGACCTTTGAATTGATTTGGTGATCGGTTCCATATCAAACCAGTCACCTATAGGGTTTTGCAATTTTTTAAGACAAGTGCAAAAAACTAAAAATAAACATCAAAATACTCCCCCTTTCCCCCCAAACCTCAAAACAATCTTATATAAGGACGCTATATTTCATGATGAAGATCTTAGAGAGTGGTGATGAATTTCATGATTGATTATTGATATGTAGTAGCTTGCATGTTGTTTTTTGGACTCTAGAGGCCATTTAGGACCTCCTTGCTTATGTATTATGTGTCGAGTATGTATTGCACTTTGTGTCATTTTTCTATATTCGCCCTTACATGGTATATAAATGAACACACTTTGCATATTTGGTGTCAAATGGTTTGGATTTACATTAATGTACATGAATATAATTATAAATATATTTATTAATTTTTTCGTATTTTATGTGTTTTTAACAATCCGACTCATAAACTAATTCGTTGATCGATTTTGATCCATTTTCAAGTTTGATTCTGACTTTTAAAACATTAATGATGATGATGACTTCTTGGGAGGCCCATCTCTTTTAGCTACTCTCCCTCCAACTTCACCCAAGCCTTTTCCTAAGTGGGTTATCTTCACCGTTATTGATGTATTCTAGTTTTGTTGATGGTCCTTCTGAGCATTATCAGGAGTCTTTTCCACCTCCACTTGGGGCCCTTATTACTCAGGGTGCCGATATTCTTGTAAAATTCCAGGATCTTCACCCAAAGTCACTTTAAAGCTCAGTTTCTGTTGTCGAGGATCCCAATGGATCCTTGAGGGAGCGATATGGAGTTTGGGGGGTGAAACCCTTGTTCAACATTTAGGGGATTGGAGAGTAAATCATGTTATATAATGCTTTCTCTTCGTGCCTCTTGTTCAATGTAATCTTCACATGTGGCCACACCATAGTCATGTATCATTAATGTATTTGTAATCATGGCCAAGGCCATCCTTCTCTCGTCTATAACATAAAATCATCCCATGATCTTCTTGATCTCTCTTATATAAAGTGTTTTATGCCTAAGGGCACCTATATCTTCAACATTCTCTTGTGATTTGTATTTGTAATCATGGCCAAAACCATCCTTTGCTCACCTATTATCATTTATTGTATTCCTAGGGAATGATTAAGGTCAACCTAGTCAAACTTGGACATGTAGGCTCATTAACCTCTCTTGGGGGTAGTGCCCTACTTTGAGTTGTTGATAAATACACCCCAACTCTCATTTATACAACATCTTATAATCTTCTTGATCTCTTATAAAATGTTTTATGCCTAAGGGCACCTATATCTTTGGCATTCTCTTGTGATTGACATTTCTTTCATTTATGTGCACTTGTGCATCTCTTCAGTAGTGCACTTGTTCTCAGGCACTCTCTCTCTCTCTCTCTCTAGCGCACTAGTGTTATCTCTCTTTAGAGCACTTTTGACTAGGTTATTGCAGAATTTGGGTTTGGTTTTTGTTCCATTCAATTCTCCTACTTTCACTTTTGAATCTCAACATAATAGAGCTTAATTTTAAGGAGCTTGAGGAGATGATTTGTTCCTCGCCAATTTTGGAAGCCAAACATTGATATCCAACCAATTAGGGAGGAAATGAACAAGCTTCTTGAACTTGAGCATGATCGTAGCAAATGATCTCTAAACCTTATCATAGTCAGGCTAGATGAGACAACAAATGAAGATGTTTCAACAAAGTCATTAAACATAATACAAAACATATTTGAAATTAAAAACTCATGGATCTTGAAAGCATAAAGAATTGGTAAAACATTGAAGGTAAAAGGAGTCTAATTTGAATAAAGCCAGAATCAATTGAAAAGAAATTAAACTTTCTAAGCAAAGTTTCCAACATCAATTACCTGTGTTATGTAATTAAATTACCTGTGTTATGGAAACAATTAAATTTCCGCTCTGATCTTGTTGTTTCCGCTGCTATATTTTTAGTCAATAATTTCAGTGTAAGTTGTTCAAGGATAACAAATACGTTCACTATTACCTCACTAGGAAACAATTTTCAGATCTGAAATTAGTCACATAGAGTTGCATGTGAAAATTGACATGGAATCAGAGCTGAGGCTTTGAAGAGAAGGGGATCATCTTGAGACACATTTGGCTACAACACTGGAAGATTGTTGTTCTTGTTATGGGCAGGTCACTATGGTGAAGACATTGGAAATTGAGGACATGTTGGAAGGAGCAACTAACTTTCGGGCTGAGAAGGCTAGGGGGCTTCTTCTGTTGGAAGAAAATGATCTCAATGAGTTTGTTGAGAGCATGGTTGCAAGTCCTATCGATTCACAGGAATTGGCAACTCACAAGAAGAAGGAAGTGAAGGCCAAGGGAGTGTTGTTAGAATCCGTGAAGGATCACTTGATTCCTCACATTGTTGAGAAGACATTTTCCAAGGAAATGTATGATTCTTTAGTAGGTCTATACCAAAATGAGTTTGTGGAAAGCATGGTTGCAAGTCCTATCGATTCACAGGAATTGGCAGCTCACAAGAAGAAGGAAGTGAAGGCCAAGCGGGTGTTGCTAGAATCCTTGAAGGATCACTTGATTCCTCACATTGTTGAGAAGACATCTGCCAAGGAAATGTATGATTCTTTAGTAGGTCTATACCAAAATGGGAATATAGGTAGGAAGTTGCATTTGAAGCACCAACCTCAAGTTGTCAAGATGTTCAGTGAGGACACAATTGTGAACTATCTTATGAAGATTACATAGATCTGAGATCAACTTATGGCCATCGGTGATAAGGTGGATGATGCCAAGTTGGTGAATGTAGCATTGAGGTCTTCCTAGGTCTTGGGAGCCATTTGTGCAGGGGATTTGTGCACAAGAGAAATTACTAGACTTTGATAGACTATGGATTGATTGTATCCAGGAGGAGACTCAATTAGTGTCCAAGGATGATTTGGATAGTGTGGTGAAGAGTAGCAGTGATGAGAA
>SNQJ01S0051396.1:0-10529 GCA_010110895.2 Picea sitchensis | reverse complement strand
CAGACTCATTACCTCATGGAGAGAGACTCACTGCTACTTCAAGACCAGACTGGTGGGATGGATACTGTTGCTAGTGATAAGTGGACTGCACTGAAGAAAAGAGGGGCCCTCCAAGGCCATGCTCAAGTCATCTAGCTCTCAATACTCCATGTCTAGGACCTGTGGCCTCGAGACGTGATCTCCTTAGTTATACTTAGGCTAGGGGATAACAGGCCCACTTTATATTGTTGGCCTCCCTTGCCTCTCAAGTAAATAGATGAAGGAGAGAGTCCTTTCATTCATTAATTAACACACTTGTATTAAAGATGTGAGGAGTGGATCAAACTTCTCTCTCTCTCTCTCTCTCTCTCTCTCTCTCTCTCTCTCTCTGTACTCTTCATTATATCAACGTGTCGAACACGATTCATTGATGACACGTATCGGACACGAAATTGACACGTGTCCTATGCATAGGACAAGTGCCCTACATGTGTCCCAATTTTAGGACACATGTCATGCACAGAAAAGGACCCGAGCTCATGTTTTCTCATGAAGTGTTTTAGTGTGTTGTTGAGAGTTATTTTGCCCTACTAATGTTATTTAAAGAGGTCCCCACCCTCTCCATTTCACCCACCCTAGTAATTTATGGTAATATTAAATTCTTAAGTAAAAGGATGAAAATGAAAGATAAAGGAGAATGTCTTGCTTTTACTTAAATTTTTAGCATTACCATTAATTGTTTCAAGATGTTTGAGAGTGGTTCCAACCTCATTGGACTTCATATGGAGAAAGTAGAATTTTAGGTCGCATTCAAAATTCAGCAGACTTAACGGTTTTCAGGATTTCAAGATTGGCAGGATTGCAATGTTTCCACTGGATTCTATCATGTATGAGGGTATGGAACTGGCATTTAATCAAGAGCACCAAGCCCTTTATGTACCTCGATGTTGGTGGCATTGATTGTTGAACTATTTTGTCGTGACCTTAGTAAAAACGTACCCTTCACTAAAGTATAAACTCTTTTGTTGAACTCTTCTTTTTGTCATCATGTCAGGTGGCTTAGTGGTGTATGTGCACACCAACCTCCATCTTATTTACATGCATAGAGAAGAGTGGTTGAAGGGAAAGACAAATATGTGGGATGTGCTTCCTGATGATATGGATTTGGACAACAATGTTGACATGGCATTAGCCAACTTGGATCTTAATGAACTAATGCTAGAGCCAGTCACTTTTGATGATTGTGATCCTCTTGAGGGGTCGGGGGTCATCCTCCACATCAATAGATGCACAGATTGCATTGGATATAGGGGAGGAGGATAGATGAGAGAGCAGCGGTAATGATGTTGATCTTGATGATTATGACATGGAGGACTCCTGACAGTCACGACTCATGAGCTATGAGATTCTTCCATCTACGGTTCTAGTATCTACCCTATGGCTATTTTGTATTTGCCATTGGCATTCCCACGTATAGTATCAGTGACTCTGACTTAGTATCTGTGTACATTGTAATACATTTTGATTTTGATGACTTAATGAGATTGAGAATGTTGCAACTTATGGTTCTCATTTCATGTGTGTTCAGCATTTATCATTTGATCGTCATTGATGTTACAATGTATTATGTTACATGTTTTATATCATATAAATCTTCTAGTTTCTAACAAAATATGAATCTTTGTTTATATTTCATTTTTGTGTGTAATTTTCAATTTTTTTCATATATATCATTTTTTTAAATATATATGTGTGTGTGTGTCCTATGTGTCTTGTTTCTGGGGTCGTCGCGTCACGTGTCGGACACTCATATTTCAGTGTCCTCCATGTCCCGTGTCATCGTGTCAGGTGACTTAAGCCCTAAGGCTGAAAATTCATAGGGATTGTATCTAGGAAACCTCCGACGAAATTTGCATTACAAGGCATTCAGAGAAATTTCAACAAATATTACCTAATTCTTTAGGTTTTCTAGGAATGGTGTAAACCCAAAATATTGTAGGTTCTCTTTTACATAATTCTAGAAGTGTCTCTTAATTTTTAGTTTGATATTGACATTTTTTGGATCAAGGACTTGTAAAATTTAATACTAGCTCTATTAGACTCATTGGGGGTGGTTCTAATACCTCTTCATGTAATTTTACATTCTAGATTATACTGTCAATTTTCACATGCAACTCTATGTGACTAATTTCGTATCTAAAAATTGCTTCCTAGTGAGCTAACAATAAACCCTAGTTGTTGTCACTGAACAACTTTACTCTGAAATTTTTGACTAAAAATATAGCAGCGGAAACAACAAAATCAGAGATGAATCATCAACACATGAGACACAAAATTTATGTTATGTAACTCTTGTCAAATTCAGAAATTTTGAGGGAAAAACCAGCCCTCTCAAGAACTTACAAATATCACCAAATCTAAGGACAAAGCCAGTCCTCTCTACAACCACAAAATCAGGAAACTTCCCGGGACAAATCCCAACTTACAAATATGTTGCAGGCCACATGTACAGCATGTTGAAGTCACCTGTTTGTTGTTGATGTCAACCTGTACGGACTTGCTCCTGCCCAAAAGAACCTGTACAGACGTACGCGACTATCTTTCCTGGAACCCCCATAAATATGTGAGTGTTCCTACTGCAACCCGCATACGTGTACTGAAATCCTATACGGTCTGCACCACCCACGCAGCTTCTTCCCTTCTGTGGTTGCCTCTCTTCTCCACATCTGCGATGTGCTTTCCCTGTCCAGAACAGAAAATAGAGAGTCCTTTAGCCCTAGGCCAAATTTTCCATAGTTGCAGAAATTCCCTTGTTGAAATCACCAAGCTTCTTGACACAAGTGCAACTCACTTATGCCAACTCCATTATCACACTATGCCACACTAAGATTTGTCACAATCTTTCCTCTCCTTGCATAGGAGTCTAATGAGTGAGTGTAGGCACCCCTTCTAAACTCAACAATTAATTAGAATATTTTATTCCTCTTTGTGGGTGTGAAACCCCAACACAAGCCCACAAAGCCCATCAACTTGCCCATGAGGCCCAAGCCTCATTCTAAGGCCAATTTCACTAAAACAAAAGATTGATCTTCAATGCTACAAAATCAACACTCCCTCTTAACGAAGGAGGTATTCCATCCTCCAACATTTGGATGTCTCTGTCTCCCACACTGGAAGTGACTATGTCTCTGGTACTACATCTGCTACCACGGTTGCACTCCAATCCTCTTGATTGGTTGCTCCCTCTGTCATCGAAGCTAATCCTGCTCTCCAATCCTCCTGACTGGTTGTATCCTCGGTCACTGAAGCAAATCCTGTTGTCCAATCCTCCTGGCTGGCTGCATCCTTGGTCACTAAAGCAAATCCTACTATCCAATCCTCCTGACTGACTGCTCTCTCAATCACCGAGGCAAATCCTTCTGCAACAAATGGGTCCTCCATGGAGGATACACTGCTCTTAGAAACCTCTTGCTTCAGAGCCTCCTGTCTAGCCTCCTCAACCCATGACACCTTCTTGGAAGACTCCTTTCTTCCACCTGTACCTAAAGGTAGACTCCCTCTAGATGAGTGATGCTCCCTCTAAGCCTGTTGACTCCCCCTGAAGTCCAACTTCCTCTGAACAGTCCTGGGAGGCTGCTCCTCCCCATTGGATCCTGAGGGTTGATTCCCTCTGAACTCTGGCTCCCTTTGAGCCTGTACAGCTGGTGGGGCTGCCTTCCTCACTACTGGTGAAGCTATTTGCACCCTTTGTACCTGTGATACTGGTGGGGTTGCCTGCCTCACCACAGGTAGAGCTACATGTTCCTCGTATGTTTCTTTGCTCCTACTGGTCACAGTATGCATACGCTAGCCCCTCAGCCTATATAGGTTGCCCTCCCTAACTCCAAGAACTACCACTGATCTGAAGCTAGATCTTTTGGGCACAAATAATACCTATCCATCTCAAAACAATATATGGTAGCCCTTCTTCTCAATCTTCAAGACTAAGAGAACACTCCTCCTTAGTTCTGGCACACATAACACATTTGGCACCCTCGGCACCTCCCCTGACTCCAATCGAAACGATATTGTCCCAAATCCTCATACTGCATGCTTGGTTCCCATACCAAGCTCCACACACAAGTCTAAGCCAATCTCAGTGAAGCTGTCAAATAACTCTCGTGTCCCTGTCATATGGAAAGAGGCTCCGCTATCCACCAACCAAGTCCCACTACTGGAACTTGTACCTGAAAGGGCAGAGATCAGCAAGATCTCMCTCTGAAACTTGTCTGCAACCTCATCAACCTCTATTGTTGATGCTTGYTGCATTCTTCCCCTTCTCTTCTGGTGTGGACACTGTGAAGCATATTGACCATAGTCATGACACTCAAAACATCTAATTTTACTAAAATCCTTCTTCCGTCTTAGTTCTGGAGATACTTCTCTCGAGAGAGAGAAGCCCTTCTGCTAGGAGAACTTCTTTTGCCCTTCCTAGTGTGGGCTGCAAGGGCTCAGTTCTCATCACTGCTACTCTTCACCACACTATCCAAATCATCCTTGGACACTAATTGAGTCTCCTCCTGGATACAATCAATCCATAGTCTATCAAAGTCTAGTAATTTCTCTTGTGCACAAATCCCCTGCACAAATGGCTCCCAAGACCTAGGAAGACCTCAATGCTACATTCACCAACTTGGCATCATCCACCTTATCACCGATGGCCATAAGTTGATCTCAGATCTATGTAATCTTCATAAGATAGTTCACAATTGTGTCCTCACTGAACATCTTGACAACTTGAGGTTGGTGCTTCAAATGCAACTTCCTACCTATATTCCCATTTTGGTATAGACCTACTAAAGAATCATACATTTCCTTGGCAGATGTCTTCTCAACAATGTGAGGAATCAAGTGATCCTTCAAGGATTCTAGCAACACCCGCTTGGCCTTCACTTCCTTCTTCTTGTGAGCTGCCAATTCCTGTGAATCGATAGGACTTGCAACCATGCTTTCCACAAACTCATTTTGGTATAGACCTACTAAAGAATCATACATTTCCTTGGAAAATGTCTTCTCAACAATGTGAGGAATCAAGTGATCCTTCACGGATTCTAACAACACTCCCTTGGCCTTCACTTCCTTCTTCTTGTGAGCTGCCAATTCCTGTGAATCGATAGGACTTGCAACCATGCTCTCAACAAACTCATTGAGATCATTTTCTTCCAACAGAAGAATCCCCCTAGCCTTCTCAGCCCGAAAGTTAGTTGCTCCTTCCAACATGTCCTCAATTTCCAATGTCTTCACCATAGTGACCTGCCCATAACAAGAACAACAATCTTCCAGTGTTGTAGCCAAATGTGTCTCAAGATGATCCCCTTCTCTTCAAAGCCTCAGCTCTGATTCCATGTCAATTTTCACATGCAACTCTATGTGACTAATTTCAGATCTGAAAATTGTTTCCTAGTGAGGTAATAGTGAACGTATTTGTTATCCTTGAACAACTTACACTGAAATTATTGACTAAAAATATAGCAGCGGAAACAACAAGATCATAGATGAATCATCAACACATATGGGACACAAAATTTTTGTTTTTGTAACTCTTGTCAGATTTAGAAATTCTGAGGGCAAAACCGGTCCTCTCAACAACTATAAAAAATCACCAAATCTTAGGACAAAACTAGTCCTCTATACAACCACAAAATCAGCAAACTTCCCAGGACAAATCCCAACTTACAAATTTGTTGCAGACCACTTGTACGGCATGCTAACGTCACATGTATTGTTGTTGACGTCAGCGTGTACGGACCTGCTCCTACCCAGAAGAACCTGTACGAACGTACGCGACTGTCCTTCCTGGAACCCGCGTACATACACGATTGTTCCCACTGCAACCCACATACATACGTGATTGTTCCCACTGCAACCCACGTACATACGCGATTGTTCCCATTGCAACCCACATACATACGCAATTGTTCCCACTGCAACCCACGTACATACGCGATTGTTCCCACTGCAACCCGTGTACATGTACTAAAATCCCATGTAGTCTGCACCACCCGTGCAGCTCTGTGGCTGCCTCTCTTCTCCACACATACGGTGTGTTTTCCCTGTCCAGAACAGAAAATAGAGTCCTTTAGCCCTAGGCCAGATTTGTCATAGATGAAGAAATTCCCTTGCTGAAATCACCAAGCTCTTTGACATAAGTGCAGACTCACTTATGCCAACTCCATTATCACACTATGTCACACTAAAATTTGTCACAATTTTTCTTCTCCTTATATAGGTGTCTAATGAGTGAGTTTAGGCACCTCTTCTAAACTCAACAATTAATTAGAATATTTTATTCCTCTTTGTGGGTGTGAAACTCCAACACAAGCCCACAAAGCCCATCAACTTGCCTGTGAGGCCCTAGCCTCATTCCAAGGCCGATTTCACTAAAACAAAAGGATGATCTGGTGCCAACGAAGATTCCCACATGTCTAACACCTTGGCCTCTAGTGAGAATACCTCCCGATGCTACAAAATCAACACATACCTGGGGTTAGAAAGATGTTTCTTGCCTCTGACATGTAATTTTTGAGAATACCTTTCGAAGCACAAAGATATATCTAAAGTGAATTTCTCATACAAATTCTCAATATTATCAACTTTCATATTATAATTGAACAATTGTTTTAAACCCTCGGGAAAATGGGAAGCTTTTTTATTGTCAAAGAGAACTCAATTACCTGTGTTATGTATAGTGGTTTCCTCCAAAACCATATTTATATTTAAAGTTACCATGATGGGGTGGTGATTAGACTCTGGCTCATTATCCTCATTTATCTCAACACTATAATTTTATTCAACAAAGGCATAGAGGATATGACATAATCAATGGCACTTATACCCTTCCCATGAATGCTTGTCATAAGGTGGGAGCTAGACTAGTGGTCCAACCCATTACAAATGATCAAATCATGGCAAGAGGTCATCCTCTAAGAAGCTCATTGCCATATGAATTCTTATATCTTCAACGCTTCTTTTGTATTTAATTGTTAGACTAATATCCTCTTCTATCCATCAAGGAATTAGATCAGAAATATGAGTTAGAATATCATATTGAACCCCACCAATTCTAGCATTAAAATCTCTCAGAAGAAGAATATCTCCTTTGGCTTTCAAAGTAGGAATATCATTTTTTAAGTTAATAAAAGGGTGATCGATTGTGAAATTAGGGTTCTTGTAAAAGGTAGAGTTGAAAGGGGAAAAGTAGTAGATAGCAAGGAAAATTGTGTCCTTGTTTTCAGAGATGATTTAATGCCATATGTACTAGTTATAATTATCACTCTTATAAACTTTAATCTTTGAGTTGAGCTCCTTTTTCATGTAGCAACAAACACCACATGTCCCCCATGCAAATGGAGAAAAGAGTATAGCCATCTAAATCAAAAATTTGAGATCCTTCATGTTCCCATGTTTCAACAAGCAAAATATGATCAATTGAGGTTGGTATCGAACATAGCTTAGGACCCTTCCTCCAAGCGAATCCTCGACAATTCCATCTCATAATCATAATCTTTCTTAATCCCTATTTGTCACTTTGGGATTTATCATTTGTCACTACTCTTCTATACCTTCTTAATTTCCCATTTGTCTTCTTTCCTAACATCTTTGACTTAAACTTATTTTCTCAGTTCATCTTGATCTTTTGAAATAAGGTCTTTGTTTATCAATATATTCAATCCTTTTACGTTGGAAACTTTGCTTAGAAAGTTTAATTTCTTTTCAATTGATTCTGGCTTTATTCAAATTAGACTCCTTTTACCTTCAATGTTTTACCAATTCTTTATGCTTTCAAGATCCATGAGTTTTTAATTTCAAATATGTTTTGTATTATGTTTAATGACTTTGTTGAAACATCTTCATTTGTTGTCTCATCTAGCCTGACTATGATAAGGTTTAGAGATCATTTGCTACGATCATGCTCAAGTTCAAGAAGCTTGTTCATTTCCTCCCTAATTGGTTGGATATCAATGTTTGGCTTCCAAAATTGGCGAGGAACAAATCATCTCCTCAAGCTCCTTAAAATTAAGCTCTATTATGTTGAGATTCAAAAGTGAAAGTAGGAGAATTGAATGGAACAAAAACCAAACCCAAATTCTGCAATAACCTAGTCAAAAGTGCTCTAAAGAGAGATAACACTAGTGCGCTAGAGAGAGAGAGAGAGAGAGTGCCTGAGAACAAGTGCACTACTGAAGAGATGCACAAGTGCACATAAATGAAAGAAATGTCAATCACAAGAGAATGCCAAAGATATAGGTGCCCTTAGGCATAAAACATTTTATAAGAGATCAAGAAGATTATAAGATGTTGTATAAATGAGAGTTGGGGTGTATTTATCAACAACTCAAAGTAGGGCACTACCCCCAAGAGAGGTTAATGAGCCTACATGTCCAAGTTTGACTAGGTTGACCTTAATCATTCCCTAGGAATACAATAAATGATAATAGGTGAGCAAAGGATGGTTTTGGCCATGATTACAAATACAAATCACAAGAGAATGTTGAAGATATAGGTGCCCTTAGGCATAAAACACTTTATATAAGAGAGATCAAGAAGATCATGGGATGATTTTATGTTATAGACGAGAGAAGGATGGCCTTGGCCATGATTACAAATACATTAATGATACATGACTATGGTGTGGCCACATGTGAAGATTACATTGAACAAGAGGCACGAAGAGAAAGCATTATATAACATGATTTACTCTCCAATCCCCTAAATGTTGAACAAGGGTTTCACCCCCCAAACTCCATATCGCTCCCTCAAGGATCCATTGGGATCCTCGACAACAGAAACTGAGCTTTAAAGTGACTTTGGGTGAAGATCCTGGAATTTTACAAGAATATCGGCACCCTGAGTAATAAGGGCCCCAAGTGGAGGTGGAAAAGACTCCTGATAATGCTCAGAAGGACCATCAACAAAACTAGAATACATCAATAACGGTGAAGATAACCCACTTAGGAAAAGGCTTGGGTGAAGTTGGAGGGAGAGTAGCTAAAAGAGATGGGCCTCCCAAGAAGTCATCATCATCATTAATGTTTTAAAAGTCAGAATCAAACTTGAAAATGGATCAAAATCGATCAACGAATTAGTTTATGAGTCGGATTGTTAAAAACACATAAAATACGAAAAAATTAATAAATATATTTATAATTATATTCATGTACATTAATGTAAATCCAAACCATTTGACACCAAATATGCAAAGTGTGTTCATTTATATACCATGTAAGGGCGAATATAGAAAAATGACACAAAGTGCAATACATACTCGACACATAATACATAAGCAAGGAGGTCCTAAATGGCCTCTAGAGTCCAAAAAACAACATGCAAGCTACTACATATCAATAATCAATCATGAAATTCATCACCACTCTCTAAGATCTTCATCATGAAATATAGCGTCCTTATATAAGATTGTTTTGAGGTTTGGGGGGAAAGGGGGAGTATTTTGATGTTTATTTTTAGTTTTTTGCACTTGTCTTAAAAAATTGCAAAACCCTATAGGTGACTGGTTTGATATGGAACCGATCACCAAATCAATTCAAAGGTCAAGTCACCTCCTAAAGGCAGTGAATTAGTCGAATTTGACAAGTCGTGGATGAATAACCCCACGCATTAGGTTTTTATTAATAAGAGCCATATATAAATACATTGATATGACCTTTGGTTTCACAGGTTCGATGATTGTTCCTATTCACCTATGACTCTTCACATTTCTCAATTGCAATATTTACAAGACACCAATCCCTAGGATTAGGTATCTAACATTTCTTCCCTTAATCCAAAGGGGATGTTTGTGAGTCCAAGCATCTTTCTGAACTTTTCACAATTTTCTCTTCCAAGCGCTTTGGTGAAGATGTTTGCAGTTTGCTCACTTGTGGAACAATGTATCACTTGAATGGTCTTTGGCCTCTACATGATGTCGAATAAAATGGTACTTCGTGTTGATGTACTTTGTTCGATCATGGAATCTAGGATTCTTGGCCAACTTGATTGCAGAAGTATTGTCAATCAAAAGTGGAGTAGCAGTCACCTGTTTCTCCTGTAAATCCTCTAGTATCTTCCTAAGCCACACAATCTCCTTTGTTGCCTCTACAGCAACCACATATTCTACCTCTGTAATGGAATCTGTTGGAACGAATTGTTTGTGTCATCTCGAAGAGATAGCTCCTGATCCAAGACTAATCAGGTATCCTAAAGTAAACACTTGATTCTCCTTATCCCCATCAAAGTCTGAATCTATATGTCCAACACGTTTGAAGTCCTCCACCACAGAGTATTTGAGCCCAAAGTCTTGAGTTCCCTTCAAGTACCTTAACTCTCTTTCCAACACACCAATGTCCTTCACAAGGTTTCTGCATGAACTTAGAATGGATCCCAACTACAAATGAAATATTTCTTCTAGTAGTAGTAAAGTAGATAAGACTCCCCACAAGTTGTACATGAATAAATGTATACATTCTCTTTCAAATCTCCAAATCTCTAAATATAGACATTCTCTTTCAAATCTC
>SNQJ01S0051395.1:73330-91506 GCA_010110895.2 Picea sitchensis | reverse complement strand
TTACAAGCTAGCACATGAGATAAGTCTTCCATAAAGTATGCTTTGAGGACAAAGCATTTTTAAGGGGAAGGCAATGTTATGAACATAAATATACATATACCATAGATATTCATAACATAATAATTAATAAATAATAATTATTATTAATGAAAGGTCATGTCTCAAAGGACATGACTATTGGTAAAGGGCACCCCTACGCGGGTATATAAGCTGGCCCTCACTCTCAATTGTATATCATATTATCATCTTATCTATTCATATATTATTTACAATCCTACATGGATTACTTTTTTATATTCCAAGTATTTTGGATAATTCTTGTGTGAGCGAACTTTGTTCATCTCAATTTCTCTTCATACCTTGACCATGCATCACAAAATTGGAAAAGTCCATATAAAGAGACAACCATCCACCAGAATGCATGGTTCATCAACTGTGGCAACCGTTGGATTAGTAGGATGTCCTTCAAGTACAAGGTTCATTCAACCTCTTGATGAACTCCCCCTGAATGTAAAACACATGGTTTTCTAGGCACCTCCTAGAGTCCACTCATGGAGCATGCAACTGACTCGTGACATGGCTCACTCTTACAAGTGTTAACGAACTATATCATAGAGGTTTTTTCACTACAAATCAATAGGGATACATGACAAAGGGGTATGCATGCCTAGTCTGGTCTTATAATGATATGCCCTTTACATGCTACATAGATACAGGTACATACATTACATAGTGCATATCATGGAAATACCATATACATAACCAAACATTTCAAGGACCAATACATCATATCAATAAACATTACATCATATACTTGCTAAAACAATGTGTGACTCATATTAACAAATGATCGCGAGTCTGTTTATTCAATTCAATTCACCCAATTTACCTCCTTTGTTTGTAATCATCTTGTTGCTTCCACATGACTTCCATTTCCACCAACTTCGCTTGGACTAATCTCTTTGTTTTTCTACAACAACATCTGTGTTCTTCCTACTTATCATTCCAATTTTCCATCAAATCATGGTTTCTCGAGCGAGAACAATGTAACTCGCTTCCACTTCAGAAGAAAAGAAAATGTAGTTTAACCTTCCTTTCCAACTACCACACCCTTTACCAAGCATACTAAGGAATGATTTTACATCACAAAAATTGTCAAGCATCACTTCAATTCGTCAACAAGAGATAATGACATCTTCTCCCTTTGTAGTTGTTCACATGTTTGGAGTCTTCATCTGTGTCTTACCTTGAGACCTTCAATGTCACTATCAATTCACCTCGTGGATTTGGATATTCACTTGATATTTATTAGAGTGGTTAATCCTAATAGAAAAAATACACTTAATATTGAGTTAGACACACATAATATATAAATACTTATGATTCCAAGACATTTAACTAATTTTATTTTTTGGAATTTCAAAACAAACAATTGTTAGAGTAGTCAATTCTAACAAATCATCACATACTAACTTGATGACTTGGCTAGGCTCAATATGTTTCTCTCCACAAACTACAAATAAATTCAAAAAACAGAAAAACAAATTTAATCTTACCATGGTCAATTTTTCATTATCGGCATTGTCAAGTGTCTACTCCAACTTGCACAAGTAGCAGTTCAACACACTAACCTCTTTCAGTTGAGTCACCTGAGCTTACTAAGATTAAACGTTTTCATGAAACCTCTAAGCTACTCGTGCATTTGAAGTTGGACATCCCATACAACATTCTGGTACATTATTACATTTCACCTATTTGAAAGACGACACTAAATGTGTTGAAAATCTATGGTAACTCATAGCTTCACTGACCTCCTACCCTGCTAGGCTAGAACAGGTGCCTTCACTCCTTTCCATTAAGCCATGGTCATTCTCAAATGTGACCAAGACGACCCACATCCTATCGTCTTTGCATAAATGAATCTGAAACTTTGCATAAATCGAGGCTATATAACACTGTCAATACAAAATCAAATTCATAGATCGGTTCTGTAGGACAGTGATGCACATTTGCACCTAATGTTATGCGTGTATCTATACAAGAAACAATAAAATATTTCAATATCAAAACTAGATATGATAATGATGAGGATGGTGATTAACGTCCTCATATATATATATATATAGTGATGACGACCTTAACCACCACCATCATATCTACTATTGATATTGAAATATTTTATTTATAACCGACATCAAATATTTTGTTGGTATTATTAATATAAATTATTTAGAAAACATAGAGAGAAAAAAAAGTGTCCTAAACACTATTACATGAGGGAGATGTGTATTGTGCATTTCCTTCTATTCTCAAGTTGACACACACACAATAAACATATTGTATAAGGAAATTATATAATGAGATATATTATCAAAATTAGTTTTAATTTTTTCTAAACAATTGCATGTAAGAAAAACTACTCAGTGTAATAAGTCTGATTTATATATATTTAATGAAAATTAAACTAAATATTAAAGAATTCATATTTAGTGATAATTTTTTTTATATTGATAGTTGTAATTAAATCAATATAATAATATTTAATTTATTAAGCATATAATATTTAAATTATTGAGCATTGAAATTGTATTAATTTTATTATGTGTTTATAATCTTTTTTTTTTTTTTTAGATTTGTATTCAATAGAAATTACATTTATAAAACTCAAGAGTCAAAATAAAACTCAAGAATCATCACCATTACTATATAGTATCTCAAAACTCCCATTAATAGCAATGTGAATTTCATAGGCCCTAAAAAAATGTATACTTTTAGAAATTACATTAAAAAATCCCACTATTATGCACCCTAAGATACACTCGCCACCCAATATCTATGAAAAAAATAAAACAAAACATATAACAAAATATTTTCTATAGATCCTAATCAACATAATGCTTTTTAGATAATTGAAACTAATGAGATAGAAACTAGTTAATTGTTAGAGGTCATTTTTACAAACCATTAATAGAAGTTTTTTTTGGAGCTTCTGGTGTCAACTTTGGAGCTCTCTCTTTCTTGGTTCATCAAAGATATGATTGTGAATGTTCAAGACTTCTAGATATCTAGCAAGATTGATCCATTTGAGATTTTTTTATTTTTTGGTAAATAAAAAAAATATTTATTGTCTCATAAATCTATTGTAATCATGCATAACATAACCATGTCTGGAGATCTGCCACCTGTTCCGCCAAACAAGTGGAAACTAGAACATGTGGTGACCTATTGTTATGTCTATATTATGGCAAAAAATCGCCACCTGTTCTTTCAAACAAATGGAAACCGAAGTAGGTGGCAATGGATTGTAATGTCTAGATTGTTTGAGCATGAGGAGAGAATTATGAACAGGAAAATATAAACTTCTACTATATCTTTGCAAAAATAGTGCATATAGATAAAAGGAAAGGACTAAGAATTAGAAGAACTAGTGAAAACTATGCCGACATGAGTTCCAACATGAGGAGTGAAAACGTACAATTGCGCATAGGTTGGGCACCATTGTTGTCTTTGTGAAATCGAGAGTGCATAATACATAATTTTGAGTCGACCGTTGAGCAGAGTATGCATGTGGAGTTGTTCCTGCATATCCCTGCACATATTGAAGATGAGATCCAGATACTCTGGCGTTAGGATACAAGTGGAGTGAGAGTCTCGGTCCGATTCTAAGGAGGGTGGTGGAGTCTCCATTGGGCAGTCGACCGACGAGATCTCTTCCTGAATTATGCAAGTTTCCCAGTCCAAGGAACAAGCTGCAACGGGGATGGAATGGCTGGTGTTAGGTGGGTCATGGGGGTTTGGAATATTATACAGAAGGAAGTCTGACGGAACAATATTTGTCTTTGCTGGAATCTCTTATTCTATAATGGCCATTGGAGGCTCGCCATGCCTCCCATCCTGGAAAATCAGAGAGGTTAAAGATACCTGGGAAAGTCTATTGATTATACATTGGCTAGAAGCATAGTTGTACCAGGAGGGAACTCTCTTGGGCTTACCATGCTTTCGTGGCATGGTTGTGAAGATAAACTAGACTCTGAGCAGTCTGATAATTAATAGGGAGGGGAAAACAATAGGAGAAAAACCAAAATACAATATCTGAGGTGAATGGAAAGAGTCATAACATACCTAGAGGAAGTGGAGGGGAGCCAAAGGAGCTAGAATGAACTTGCGCATGCCTCCTGTACCCATCATCATCCACCAGCCTTGGTGCACTGAAGGAGAAATTAAACTTGTGTGAGGGAGCTATCGAGTTTTCTCTAATGTGCTTTGAATGCTTCCCCCCATATCAGAAATGGATGTGAGGGTGATGAAAGGTGCCATTAAGACAAGGATTTGCATGCTAGTGATGCGGCACCCCATCTCTCACTCTCCCCCCAATATATTCATTATGAAAGTAACTCAAATCATCCCTCCAAGTTAACATATTGTTGTTTTTACATTTTTTCATTACCACTAATGCGTCACGAGAAACTATCATTAGCTTGCACCCACATTAGGTAAAAATACTTATGAAATATGGAATCATTCTATTGGTTTTATTATTTCGCTAATCCATTCATCTATAGACAAGGGGTCAATACATTTTCAATTTTTTTGAGCAACACATTATCACGAGGTTTGGTATTCCTAACTCTTTAGTATTTTATAATGCTACTTACTTTCCATCTTTGAAATTATATGAGTATGCATTGGAAAAGGGGATTAATTTAAAGTATCCATTCAATTGTTACCCCCAAGGAAATCTCCTGGAAAAATCCACAAACAAAAACATCATTTGTATCCTAAAAGAACCGTGGTTGATCACCAAAGAAATTAGCATAATGCATTATAAAATGCTCTCTGGGATGATAGTGTCACTTCGAAAGCTTCCATCGAAACTTCACCTTACTTTCTTGTATATGGAAATAAGTCGTGTTACCTTCAAACATTTATCTACCTTCTCTCCAACTTACACAATAGTCTCGTGGCATAGAATTACTCATAATCCAAAGTTGTATCAATACCTTCCTGAACCTTGAGGAAATACCTGACAAGACCAAAACCAAGTTTCAAGATCACTAGCAAACAATAAAGCATTGGTTTGATAAGAAATATGTGGGTGAGAAAGAATTGCAAGTTGGGGACCTGGTCCTAAAATGGCACAAGTCACATGAAGATAAAGGGAAACATTCAAAATTTCAACAACTTTGGCTTGGTCCCTACCTTATCAAAGAAAAGATTGGCTAGGCCACTTTTCGATTACAAAACCTTTAGGGAGAAATAAACTCTCTCCCTGTAAACGACCAAGTCCTAAAGCATTATATCAGTTAGCCATTGAGGCTACTGGTCACTTGTACATAAATAACACCTATTTCTGATTTTTTGCATTTGATTTTGTTGCTTTAGTTAGTTTGATTTTTCTTGAGTTGTTCGATTACTATTTTTTCCTTTGTCTATCTTAATGAATTCCCTTGTGATCTTGGATTTATCACAACCTGAAGCTAGTCACATGCTTAAACGTAGCACATCTAGTGCAAAGGTCCTAAACATATATGTAATATGATGTCAATTATACTTTTCTTCCCAAACATGGAAACCATTTATGCGCTATCACAAGTTAGGATCTGATGGAGGAACATACTTTTTCAATAGGAAGAGACATTGGGAAAACAAAGATCCAAGAGACTACATTGAACAATAGATTTCTATGTTACAAGAGATAAACAAAATGATATGGATGAAATGTTTATAGTAGGTTAGGAATAATGACTCAGGAAGTTTTCTCATCTATAATCAAGTTAGAATATCTAACTGTCATAGGTGTCATCCCTAGTTCCTCTAAAGGTTAACAGGAACCCCCCCATCCACGTGTATCTCTAAATAAAAGAGAATAAAATATTATAAAAGGTAAAGTCTTGAGGAAAGGATTTCCATATCACATGGGACATGCAAGTATCTATGTCGGGGCTATGGATGCTTGCTAGAAGCAGAGCAAGTCTTGTGAAACTAGGGTTAATCCATCGGATATATGGATGCTCTATAGAAGCAGAGAGACACCAAAGAAATGCATTAAAACTTGTATTCTCAACATTCTTGATGTTTTGTTTCTACTTTACTACCTACATCTTTATTTCATCCAATTACCATAAAGTTTGATAAAAAATTGAAATAAATATGTTAAATTTAAACAAGTCTCACCCCTCTTTGAATTACCTCAGTCTTTTACATGTGAAACTCATGGGACATATATTTTCCCCCTTATGATTTTGCATGACATTGTTCCTTCCTAAAAATATTATGTATGGAATTCATTTTTCAGAGATCCAAGGCTTCACCCAATGTGTCTCCATTTGTTGTGACTGGCACTAGAACCCCCCCATTTTACCTTCTATTTTTATACCTACCTAAAATGGAGCCTCCTTATTTTTTAACCCAAGGGAAAATCTCATAAGACCCTTCTCCATTTAAAGGATTCTTCTAGAAACTAATGATTTACTCAAGAAAATGAGAAAACATTTGAAGTGGAAGTTTAAAATTTGATCGACAAATTTTCTTCAAACTCCTCCAAGTAGCTTGGAGGAGTTACTTTCAAATCCTTTGAACATCTCGAAGGAATTTCTTTCAACTCCTCCAAATAGCTCATAAGATTTACTTTCAACTCCTCTGAAAAAATTGTAGGAGTTTCTTTCAACTCCATACAAATTCATAAAATTTGTTTTAAAATATTCCGACCTAACCTACCGCATTAAATACGATTAATTGACTTGAGGCTATATAAAGTGAAATGGGGTTAAGAATATTTTCATTTGATTATTTTCAATTGAACTAGAAACTAGAGAAAAAGAGAGCTGAGATAAAACATCATTTGAGAAAACCCCCTATCTTATCCCAACACATGGCAATGTGAACCAAGTATTTATCCCTCTCTCTCTCTCTCTTGTTTTTTAAATTTAAAGTTGGGTTTTATTTTAATTTTTTATTTTTTTTGCCCTAGACCATAAATATCACTTTCGAGTATTCGCCACTTCACCATCACCTGGACCTATGCATTTTTCACCAATATTATACTAATCCTCAACCCACTCCTAGCTATGGAATAGTAAAATGATCGATATTTTCCCCTTTCTGAAGAAAACTGCAATTGATCCTTTCCCAAGCCCTATCTTCACTTGTAACCACTTTCAAACCTCCTACAAGCTCATTGAAATGTGGAGGCTTGACATAGATAGCACACCCTAAGCGTACTTCATCCTCCTCTAGGCTGGTTGAATTCACCCCCCCATCATGTCCTTGTGTTCGCGAAAAACGCAATCCAAAAACTTGTTTAGTAACTTTCCAAGCATAATGAAGAAGTTACTACTAACTTCTCTGATATGATCGGGAGATTTGAACTCAACTCCTCCACATACCTTTAGAGCAACTGGAAACAACTCCTTTGATCGTATCGAAGTATTTAATATTAACTCCTTTGATACGATCAGAGGAGTTCCTTATAATACCTCTGAGCACCCCAAGACTTTGTCTAAAACTCTTCCAAATACATATCAAGGAATTTACAAAAAACTACTTTGATATGGTTAGAGGAGTTGTTATTAACTCCTCCGATATGCTTGGAGGAGTTACTCTTTTTTCCTCTGATCTGCATCAAGAGAGTTTTTTTTTTTGGCTCCGATTTTAATTTTCCAGGTTGATGCCCAAGATTTTTCACAGTAAAATATCATTGGGCATTGACTATTATTAACTTGACATTTACGAGAGAAAGCAGGCCATGACTAGTTTTCATTAAGTTTGATTATTTTTTTTATCATTTAATTGTTTTCAAACAACATGCTCCAAATTTATCCTTCTTGCAGGTTCAGACATGTCACCATGAAAGAAAACAACGATGAAACTAGCAGGGGTTGAACCATCTAGCAAATCCCAACAAACAGTGGAAACATAAAGTTTTGGGGCCGTATACGTCGATACATCGAGACTTATGGATAAAGAAGGAGAGACTTTGGGATGGGGGAAAGTCTATTACATGTTCAAGTAATACAACTTCTCTATGGAAGCAGAGGAACCAGGTGAGCTCGAAGCATTTAAGAACATAAGAAAATCAAGAATTTTCAGAGTAGCGACACATCCAACAATTTTCCCTTGTGTGGATGTCATTTCTTGGATATTGAAAAACACAGACATAGATAGTAGGTATATATTTAATGCAAGGAAAGAGCTGATAACTTCATTTAGGCCTGATTATTTAGCTAAGTGTTACCATCTCGAGGTTGGAAATAAAACACTATATGGTCAGCTTCTTAGTGAGTTGGATCTCACACCGAAATATGTGTTCCCCACTTGGTATAAAGTATATAAGCAATTAAAATATTGGCCCAAGGGTCGATACCCAAAAACAAATCTATGAAGACCCTACCAGTATATGGTATCCATGTTGTGTAGGTTGTATGGGGAACGAGATGCAACACACTTTCCTTTTTCATATATGCCCTTAATTTATTTATGTGAATATGTAGGGGCTTCATTCAATTGGGCAGACATATTGTCTAAGAATCTCAAAGATGCAATTTCAATAGTTACAGAAGCACAACCAGGTATCTTCCCCAGTTTCCATATGTCTTCATACCTTATAAAAATAATGTGCATCGCTCACAAATACTCGAACATGGGATGGATTTGGTTTCCCGTTGATGTCGCTATCGATATCTACTGCAAGGTGCTTTGGGAGCACAAATATTGAACAAATTATCAAAGGATATGAGAAGAATTCCTTTCTCCATTGTACAAGTTTATTCTTTTCACCTCCCCACCTTGTATGATAGACAATGCCATAGAATTTATAAGGAGGATTTGGGATTGGTATTTAATGGAACATGGTACATATATAAGGATATACAATGCAATGAAAACACCTCATCTACCTCCTAGGTTCATCTTCGACAAGCTTATGCTCCAGGAAATAACATATCAAGCCATCATACATGGGGTCATAGGAATGTTATACATATCAAAGAAAGCCATTTGGCCTCCATTACCTCTTTACATTGGTAACTACTTCTTTGAAAATACCAAACAAGCCCAGGAAAATGTATACATCTTTCTCTCCTACCATTTTGGAGAGGAAATATTCAGGAGACATGACCACAAGAACATTGTAAAAGAGAATGTTCATACCATGAGACTCCCTTATGAATACACCATCGATTTATATGAAGAAGGAGTACATCAAAATGATAGAACTTATGATGAGGTTATTTTCAACATAATGGGTCAACCAAAAGGTAGGATCATGGATGAATAAGTTGCAAGAGAAGCTACCAGAAAACATGCAGAGAGAGATGAAGCTAAGAGATATTCTCCCATCTTCGTCTTGACTCATTCAGGTTCTATAGAAGAAGATAAGGAAGCACCAACAAATAAAAAGAGAAGGGATAAAGAGAAGGTTCTAAAGAGGAGGAATGATGCTAATAATAAACAAAAGTTAGAAGATGAAAAAGCTAAATTCAAGGCATAAAATGAAGAAAAAGAAAAAGTGGAGGCTAAAGTGAAAATTGTTTCCGAAAAGGAAAAAAAGTTAGTTGAAGAAACAAAAGTAGCAGTGGAATTTGAAGAAAAGGAAGCAACAAATAAAGTTGTTGAAGAATAAAGGAAGAAAAATAATGCAGATCATAGAGAGGGTCACACACAACCAATGGACTTGGATGTCTCTATAACATCCACTGTAGGAGTAGGAACAAAAAAACAAGTAGTGGTTTGGGTCTCAGGCCCTGGGAACCTTTTCGGTCAGCTGAAATATTGGATCTATGCACCTTCACATATGATATAAAAATCAACTGAATTGTGCAAGAAAGAGTAAAGAATCTTCTAGTAGGAGAAGGATCTCCTCTATCAGTAGTAACTTAGGTCCCCATCACATGAGATGTCAGGGAAGATATTGTGGCAATAACTACAACAATATTTGCATTCATAGATGAAATTATGGAAACAATACAGAGGATATGCCAATAGAACAAAGAAAAGGAAATGAGGATCAAAGAGTTAGAAGAGAGGTTGCAACAAGTTAAGGTTGATGAAAAGAGTCTTCTCAATTTAAAAACTAGCACGGAAAAAGTGAGGAATGATTTGGAGGGTTCCATCATCGATATGTATGTCAACCTTCATCTCTTCCAAAATGTAGCTACAACAGTTATTGAACAAAATGACCAGATACAATTGTAGTTGACATGATACAACACAATCTGAGAATGTATAGCAGACATTGATAGTTGGATAGAAGAAAATCCTGATGCGCCTCCAGAATTGTATCGACCCTCGAAATCAGCAAGGAAGACAGACCTATATGCATTATACGATTTTCAACACGTGGGGAAATGGGTAGACAAAGAAGTAACCAAATAAATGGGGATATTTTCAAGAACCCATAAATATGATTAAGAGTTGATAAGGCATGGTCATCTCCCAAGCTTAGATGAACATGGGAAGAATTTGGTCATCCATGAATTAGTGAATTTGGTTCAGGAAAGTACAAGTCAAAGGAGACAAGTAGTCGAAGCATTAACCTTTTTCTCAACTGATCTTATTGATCAACATTAACTACATTCAATGAAGATGCATACTATGATACAAGATTACATGACAATATTGGAGAAAGACATGAGTGCCTTGGATGATATAATTTCCATGATCAAAGCAATGTTGTAGCATCTATCTTACAGGAGGATTGTGTCACTGTATAACTAGTTGGAATTCTGGACAACTTATCTCCAGAGAAAACATTCATAGGAAAAGGACAAACAATTGTTTTTCCTTTCATCCTTTCCCTAACTAACTCAAGTTTCATCCTTTTTCTCCACTTGCCATGAAAAAAGGGAGTGTGAACACTTTTCTAACTACCTCTTTAAGAAGAAGGAGAAAAGACAAATAGGTGTTACTATTATTTTTATAAAATAGACTAGAAACTCCTTTAACAAGGAATTACTTTTTTTTTACTTTTCAGGAATTGTATAGACCCAAGAACTTTTTGAGAACTTATACAATGTTAATGAATATTGAGAATCCCTCAGGGCCAACAAGTTATAGAAGGAATTCTTTGTAGAAATGGATAGAATCTTTGAAATACTTCAAGTGAATATATTTTTTGTTTCTATGGACTATAAGAATGCTTTGTTTGTTGTAGACTAATGCTTATACAATGTTAATCATTCTGTAGTTATTTGTGTTTCTTTGAATATTTCCATGCCTTGATTTTTGTGAGTTATTATAGTATATATTGTTGTGATCTAGACTAATCTAATTATACACATATATATACTATTGCTTCCAATATTTCTCTTTTTATACATCTAATTGTATTAAAATATTTGCAAAGTTTTGGTTGCATTCAAGGATGATTTTAGGGGCTAAATTTCATTCATGGGCTAATTTTCCATGGTTTTTCCCAAAACAAGATTCGTTTTTCTAAAAATGATTCACCCAAATTCTATAGGATAAAATTATTGTACCTTAAAAATCGCCAAAATGTTATACAAACTATATAAAATCCTTAGAAATTTGAATATTTTTACAAAAATATTGCCAAAAAATTATAGTTGGTGTATGAGGGATTAGTAAGATTTGCCAAGGTTTCTACATTTTAAAATAAATTTCCATCCTTAAAATCATCCCTGGTTGCATTATAACTCACTGATTACTTTAGCATGCTCCTAGCTAGGATATATTAGTATAGATTAGTGATAGATTAATTATTTTTACATACATAGTGTTCATCTACATCTTTGCATTACATCCACCCACCTCATCGGTATACCCGACTCTAACCGGTACGAAAAAACAAAAGACAACAATAAATGGAAGCCAGGACAAATGCATCTATATCATATATAAATTCATATATATCATACTAGGGAGCATCCCTTGTTTTTTTCAGGAGAAGTTGAACCCGTCAACATGTAGATACAATGTGTGGCTATGGAAAAACAATGTATATACGAATGTATGTATGAATTTTTAATAATAAAATGTGATGCAAGCTACTAAGATGACATGGAAAGATATGGGGGATGAATTAAATCACAAGAGAGGGGAGGTTATAGGAGAATTCCTAAGGGTGGTCCAAGGGAGAAATACCCATGTCTATTAATTGAACCCACATTCTTGAATTTTATTATCATTATGTATTAAACTCTATTTTCCAATTGAGTGTCACCAAAGCCAATCATTGAATGCATGTAAGAGGGTGGGTGTGATAAGTCACATCCCATGGTTATTGGCAGCATTGGGGATGATTACAATCATCTTAGAGAAGTGTGTGAGTCAATAAAGACAACCAAAGAGGAGGAAATTTGTATGGGTAGCTAAAAAAAAAATTACAAATTTAGTTTTGGTGTATGAGAAACAAGTAGAGAGGAAGAAAGAGAGCTTGGAGATGGAATATACATGAAGGGAGAATTATAGAGAATGTTAGAGAATTTATGGAGCATATCTGGAGTTGAATACTGAAGAGCCAGGTTGTCAGGCCTAAAGAGTGAACGCTTGTGTGAGTTGTATTGAATTAGCAAGTGTTTGTTGTGGTTTTCTAGTAGTTTTCCTGGCAATAAGTTCCCTTGATTTCCAATCTAAGATATTTTTGGTTACCTGTGCCATAGAGACCCTAATAAATGAATGGGACATCTAAGGGATTGATATCGGTGAAGGGGTACATTCCTTGGGTTGGGCAGATAGAGAGGAAAAGATTTGGTGGAAAATCAGGATAACTATAGGAGAATATTAGTGGGTAGTGATTCTTTTGAGTTGTGAATGGATAGTGAGAATCCCCCCTCATTTGTGGATTTATAGCCCCATCCCAGGGGTGACTTTCTATTGAGATTTGGAAAAAAAAATCTATGATTGGGTGGAACCTCCATCCCAAGCAGCTGTTGCACAACACAATTAAAAGATAAGTGTTTTATCTTGTTGTCGTGTCATTTTATGTGTTAAATTGTTGTGCATGAACTTTGTGTATGAGATTGATTTCTATGTTGATGTAATAATGTTTATTAGTTACATTTCATGTTTATTTTAGTATGATATAGATGCATTTAAATACCGGTAACAATCAATAGCTAAATCTAGTTGTAGTTTGTAGTTGTAAGCTACATGAAATTAATTTATTTAGTAGAAAATTTAATTTATGAGTTTTCCACACCATAGTGTTCCTAAACATAGCTAGGAGATGTTACAAAATCATCGTAGGAAATTAGAGGAGATTGTAGTTCATTGTTACGCCATTGCCAACTTGATGTAAATGGAAGAAAACATTTCAACAAGTGGAGATATCTTTGTTTGCAGATTTAAAGTTTTATCCATTTGTAAATGGGGAGAAACAAATTGACCTAGAATATAAGGTTTTAAGAGTGATAATAAAATAATTAATTACAAAACATCTTAGGCACTCAAAGTTGGTATCCATGAGTCCATGAGTATTTAACTATTAGTTTCAGTTTTATGACAATGTTGAATAGTGTTTTATACAACAATATGAATAGAGTTAATCTCTTCACATAATAAATCAATTGTTTCCCTCGAGGTTAGATACTTTTAATTTTATAGAATACAACATTGCTTTATGAAAATTCCACTAACAACAATTTCATAATACAAAGAGATAATGAAGTTAATAAATTGACATGAATGACATATCTAGCAAATATGATAATGGAAAACAATAGAAATTTGTTTATAATAATTCATGTCAAAGATTATTCTATGCAAAAGTTTCCTACATAAGTAGATCTTAACCTCACAAATTAAAAAGAAAAATCAAGAGAAGTATCCAGGATTGATTATGTATATATTTAAAAAATCAATAACCCAATTTTTTTTCAAAGATTTTTTCCTTGAACTCCTATCATACATAATGTTTTAAGAATTGAATTAGAACTCTAGTAAAATATTCTCCCCTTGACTTTGATTTTAGAGCGATGGAGCTCCTCAATATAGTGTTCCTTCTAGGGCTCCTCCCATAATTACACAACCAATGCCTCTTAGTGAAAGTTACTCTCTAGAGGATACAAGGATAGAGGGGGTTAGAAGGAAGACAGAAAAAAACCCTAGGGGAATCCATGGCGTTGATGCTGAATCCCGCTCAGCAACAACAGCAACAGGCGACGGCGATTGTACTGAACACTTCTCTGTATGTGGGAGATCTGTATCCCACCGTCACCGAAGGGCAGCTCTACGACATCTTCAGTCAGATTGCCCCCGTTCTTTCAGTTCGCGTCTGCAAAGATCAAATCAGCAGGAACCCCCTCGGTTATGCCTCCGTCAACTACAACCATGCTCACGAGGGAATGGCGCTGGCATTTGATGAGTTCGAAAGGCCATTTATTAGAATAAGGGAGCATGAGCAGAAAACCCGAATAAGAGGTTCATATGCTCAGAAGGCCAACTTTTCGGCTACCAGGGCCGCTGCGCAAATCCTCTGCACCTCCCTCGGCCCCAAGGGAATGGACCAGATGCTCCAGAGCCCCGACGACGATGTCACCATCAGGTTACAAGGTTGGTTGAGAAATCTTCTAATCGCCCCAGATCCTAAGAGCTCGCTGATCGACTGCGTGAGGGTTATGCAAATGGAACGGAACCCTAATGGGGAGAAGGAAGTGACGGTCTTTTGCAGGGCCGAGATGGACCAGCAAGTACTAAACCCTAGCTGCCGCCGCCAATGCCTTAACCTACATAGCGGCAAGACTAGCTCCGAGAACACGGCAAGATTTCCCCTTTTTATAAAGACCATTGTCAGATCTTTCTCTCTGCTTGCAGGTTCAATACTCAGACTCTGTCTTTGAGCTCAAAACCCAAATCCACCAGGCCATAGGGACTCCACCTGGATTCCAACGACTAACATTCGAAGGCCGATAGCTTGAAGATGGCTCTCTTCTACGAGATTACGGAAATCTTAAAAACGCAACCATTTCTCTCACTTCTCGGTTGCGTGGAGGAGCACCTTCAGTGACTCATCCAAGCTCTTTCAAGCAGGCCGTGAAATCAGGGACTTCCGCTCCTTCGAAGCTCAAGGCTGAAGCTTCAAAAGTAAAGGAGCTCTTTGGAGGCACCTTCATTGTGGAGAAGTGCGTAGAACCGCCAACAACAGAAGTCGAAGACCCCCAAGTCTATGGCTATGCCTTTCTCTACCAGGCCAAAGCCCTCATTTTCCGCTTCAACTCCATTGAAACGACAAATGAGGGCTTTGGCCCTCAGCCCCTGCGCCAAAGGAATGGGTTAACAAGACCACGGTGGGAGGTCATGAACTATTATTACTGTTCCAAAGGGGTTCTTCATGTCAAATTCTCCGCAGAGCTGAATTTCTGTTCCAAGGGGTTCTTCATCGTCAAATTCTCCACCGAAGCTGAATATCAGCGCGTGCTAGAGAAAGGTCCTTGGTTTTGGGGCAGATCTTGTGTCTCCATGCAGCGATGGTTCCCGGATTTCAATCCACTGACCATGACAGCCATGACTACACCGGTCTGGGTAAGACTACCCAATCTACCCCTGCATTTCTATTCTGCATCTTTTTTACCCACCCTGGGCAATGCATTGGGTAGATTTATCAAGATAGACACAAACAGAATAACGAAAGGATTCATCACTTTCGCCCGCATCTGCGCTGAAATTGACCTCAGTCAAGGGCTTCCGGATAGGATTCTTATAGATTGGGGTGATGGAGATCCTTTCATACAGATGTTCGATTATGAGAACACCACCTTCATATGCTGCTCCTGTCAGCAAACAGGGCACCTCCAGGCAACTTGTCTTCTTTCCCCCACCCCGCCCTCAACTTCGGGTGCACAGAAAAGATCTAATAGTTGGCAAGGACCAAAATCTCACAAAATCCACCCAAACCCTTCCTCTGACAACAAGCAACATCACAAAGATGCTCCAACTCCTTCGCCCTCCTCAATGCCTTCGCAGGCCCCAACTTTCGCTCAGCAGCCATCTGTCGACCCAAAACACCAACCTGCAGCCTTGACACATAATCCTGCAGATTCAGAAGTCATGACTCCAACTCCCGCAATTAAATCCTTGCACCCACCTCACGAAAAGGGGGAAAAAATTGACACAATCATGATCTCAGCATCGCTCCCAGGGACTCAGAAGAGACCTCATGGATCAGACAACTCAGACAGTGACAAAGAAGCACCACTGAATTCAACAGCTCAAGATTTTGGCACTTCCTCAGACCATCTAGCTTTGGTGGTAAGGGCTATTGATCCTATCAGCTCCTCTGGTTGGATTGATGTTCGCAAAAAAAAAGGTAGAAAGGATCCTCATTGGCCAACACAATGATCTGGTCCTTCTCCTTATATTGTAATGTTTCATCTTGCTTTGCCCTCGCGCTCTATGGGGCTCTCTTTTAGCATAGGCTAGTTTCAAATGATCCCCTGTTCTCTTTCTAGGGGGTCTTTTCCCATCTGCAAATCAATGTATTACTTTGTACTTTTTTCATGGATTGAATAGAAGGATTCTCCCCTTTCTTACTTAAAAAAATAAATAATAATAATGTTTTAAGAATTAATACAATGACATGAACCGATTGTTCAAGATAATGCTTCCATTAATGCATTTTGCTAAGTTTAGAGTTAGTTTGGGATAATGTAGGAGATTGTTGAGATATTCTTTCAACCTCCATATCCATGTTTAGAATAAGATAGTTCTAAGAGAAACTATATAAATGTGATGTAATTAAATACTAGTGTGCAATACAAATATTGTTTTGTGTGTGATTCGTGTGCAATGTCTGCTCTCCAATTTTTCTAATATGTTATCAAAGCCTGGTCCAGATTAAATACCTCACAGGATGGCCAGGAAGATGAGAGATATTTGAGTGTTAATTCACTGTACATAGGCTAGTGTATGATAGATTGGATTGTTTTATTTATTGTGTGATTCGTTTGTTTAGTTGCACAACTTAGTAGTGGAGTTGAGATTTGCCTCCTCGTTGACTACTAGAGAATTGTGCCACTATCGCTTGAAGAGAGAAGGAACACGATCTACAATTTGAATCACCATAAGAGAGATTGTCATGGGAGAGAGGGGAATTGTCCAATTAAAGATTCATATCATCGCATGATTATATTTATACTCAGATACTCACTGACTAAATGAAGTAGATATTGAGACAATAAGATATGTGTGCACTGTGTTCTGTTCAATCCATGAAAACGAGCCAACATAAAATAAAGAGCATTGGTCCATTGCAAGAGAATGTTGTTTGTCTTCAACCAGGTGTTACAGGAGAGAGACTTTGATTCTACTGGAAATTTATACTGGTCTAGCTTCAAAGACAATTAGAGTTTGAAATTTACGTGGAAGGTTGTGGTTTTGTTTTATTTTTTTGGTGTGCAAGTGTGTAAAATTGTGTGTTTAAAAATAAAATAAAAGAAAGAGGTCATTTGTATGATTAAATTCTAGATACATTCAGCATCTAGAGTAATCCCCTAGATAACTATTGGATTCAATGAGCTATGTGTTCAACATATGGAAGTATATTCATAGAATGGTTCAGTTACTAGGTTGCTTGTCTGGAAAACTCATCGAGCTATGTACTTTGTCAAAATAAATTATGTTAATATTGTTAATCATTACAATTACATCATGTTGTTTAGAATCTTTTTTTATCTGAAATGAACCGAGAGGGAAGCTCGAAGTTGTGGAGAATAAAGAGCATAAAATGAGAGATTTCAAAGTGGGTAGGAGTGTTGATCAAGACCAGATCAAACAAAGACAAAGTTCAATTTTGTAATTTATGTTTTTTGTTTGTAATGTAAGCATTAGAGGGGGGTGTTGGAGATACTCCTTCCATTAATGTGTTGTGTTGAGTTTAGATTTAGTTTGGGATACTATAGGAGATTGTTGAGATATTCTCTCAACCTCCATATCCATGTTTAGAATAAGTTGGATCTAAGACCAACTATAAAAATGTGATGTAATTGAATACTAGTGTAATGTTTCCCTAAATTTTCCATAATTTTTTTTTTCTTAGGGACATTAAACTTAATTACTGCATCAAATCCATGCAGACCTTTCCACCATTAATACTTACCAAAATTCTTTATCAATGATGATTAAAAGACTTTATCTAAACTTAACCTCAAGGGAGGTGGATAACTTTAAGTTCCTAAACAATAGACTATTGCAATTATATGAGCCTTTATATCTACTCTTATCAT
>SNQJ01S0051395.1:60952-72893 GCA_010110895.2 Picea sitchensis | reverse complement strand
TTCGATTATGAGAACACCACCTTCATATGCTGCTCCTGTCAGCAAACAGGGCACCTCCAGGCAACTTGTCTTCTTTCCCCCACCCCGCCCTCAACTTCGGGTGCACAGAAAAGATCTAATAGTTGGCAAGGACCAAAATCTCATAAAAGCCACCCAAACCCTTCCTCTGACAACAAGCAACATCACAAAGATGCTCCAACTCCTTCGCCCTCCTNTATTGAAAACATTACTATCAAAGTGACAGCTAGTATCTGCAAGTGTTATAACTAGGAAGGTAGTAACTAAGGGCCAGTTACACACATCACACACTCATGTTTAACTATCGTTCCCATCCAGACAAATTCTTGGCATAAGGCCTTTCCTTTCTTAACAGAATTCAATGAACGTAACATAACTCTAACCAAATTAGGGATAAGTATTAAACAATAATCCAGACTATCTATCATTTCAATTTTTCTATGTTCTTAGNATATATATACCACCAATTTTGATGGCTCAAATAAGGAATATTATGGTAATAGTGTTGATGAATGAACATCCTTAAAATCTGAAGTGACAATTACGTTTCCTCGGTATAGGCGATAGAGAACTTATTGAAAACATTACTATCAAAGTGACAGCTAGTATCTGCAAGTGTTATAACTAGGAAGGTAGTAACTAAGGGCCAGTTACACACATCACACACTCATGTTTAACTATCCTTCCCATCCAGACAAATTCTTGGCATAAGGCCTTTCCTTTCTTAACAGAATTCAATGAACGTAACATAACTCTAACCAAATTAGGGATAAGTATTAAACAATAATCCAGACTATCTATCATTTCAATTTTTCTATGTTCTTAGGCGAGATTATATTTGATACAGTCGATAAGGTGTAATGAAACATCTGCCAAAAGGTTTAAGGCATTCTGAGCACACACTCGTAGGACTATCGTGTGTTTTAATGTGCCCTATGAAAATTCACCACCTTTCCCTAACCACGACGATTAGGTACATGCCGTCATTAATCATCATTATACTAGTAGACGGGTTTCTGAGAGACTACTATTTCATTCTTGATCTTGGATCTGTGTGTCCTACGACTATGTTCGAGGTTTCTCTGGTTATTGATCCTTTCTCTATGTATCTTTAGTGCTTATGATGTAGACTCATTCTGGTGGGAAAACATTTAGCAGACCACTACCACCGGGAACTGCTTTGAATGAGCTAAGACCTTCTGGTTAATAATTTTGGGAACCCTCTACATTATAATAAAATTTCTGAGTATGGAAGGTAGTTCTTTATCTAATCCCTTCGAAGATAAAGTTTCTTCGGCAATGCATAGTTTGGATTCTTAGTATTGACTGTATATTGTGTGAGTCTTCTTAGGTTATCTTTCTTAGTGGAATTCTAGACTCTATGACCATATGGAAGGCCACTTACCTTATGATGTTCCTAACTTTGAGTCTTTCCTTTAGTTATAGTTATGCAAAGAAGAAACAAAATCCTTGTAGAGATTTTGATCTTTTCAAGTTCCTTGTGGTGCATCTCGCTGGTGCTTTCTTGGGTTTTTGTTTGTTGATAAAGGCCATAGGGAATCTCCTTTGCAACCCTATTTACCGCAAGCACAGAGTGTCCTCTTGTCTAATTAAGCCTGTGCTACTTCGAAAAACGACATGCTCTTCACGTTCCCAACGACTCCACGGGAAAGGGTTGAAGCTAAGAGAGTTAAATCTAGATGATGAAGTTAACCTTTGTAAACATACCCTCCATATTCCTTTTCATGAGTCATATTAAGGATGGTCTATGTAACAAAATCGCTAATATTTATCTACAACGCGTATGAATATATATATATATATATATATATATATATATGAAATTACAATATTTTTCCTTCTATTGTATACCCTTACCCCAAAGTTCGAGGATGGCCAAGGATTTACCCTTTCCTGTGGTCCGATAGTCTTGGGTATCTAACTCTATTCTGTTATTATTTTACAAAATTGTTTCAAGGGAAGGATCTCTCATGTGCTCAAGATTTTATCTGCGACTTTATTTCATTTGTTTTCGAACCAAATTAAAATTAGTTAGGAATTCTTATGATGCGGTAAAAGGGGCGACCCTATAGGTCACATTTAGTAATTCATAGTACTTATTAGTTACTCTTGTTTAGCATATGATCATTCACTTCTTTTCTAAAAATGAATGATTCAACTTTGTTTGCTACAATCTAATGATGGGGCCCTATTTAAATGCGAGGGTACATGTCAGGCGACTCTTAGCCCTCTCCATCCTTTCAAGTATGTGGTGACCCTTCCATGGATACAAGGAGAAAGGACAAAATCTACTTCTGAATTCCATCAACTAAGTATAGTCTGAAAAGTTCATTTGTGTAATAAGTTTTTTTTTCTTCCAGTTACTTTATTTCGTTAATTGATACTAATAAAACCTTCTTGATCTCTCTACAGGATCTGGATGCCTTCGATATCCTTGGATTACAGGACATCTCTTTATGCAAGAGGTGTATGGGTTCCTATTTACCATTCTCTTCCACAAAAGTAGTATCGCAGGTTCTATCGAAAGAGATAAATTATCCCTAGTATACAGTTATTGTGAGGAGCATATGTACTAGTCTCCTACGCAACTGGTTATTTATACAATCCCTTCTTTTTAAAGGGACTTAAGTGTCAAATCCCTTACTGTGACATTGTTGACATATTTACCACTTCAAAGTATTTATTTTTGTATATCGGATATGCTTGTACTCAGGACTCTGTATCCAGTAATTAAGATATATTCGTGTATTGAAGCTTTACTCTGTTTCTACTCTCGGAATTATTTTGATATTATATAATAATTCAAACCATTTTACTTTGGTCATTCCTGTCGCTAGGAAATTTACAGACTTAGTTATATGATTTTGCAACTTGTATGTCTACAGATTATTTGTCCTTTACGAAGTCTTTTATTTCTGCATCATCTTATATCAAAACAGAGAAATTTATTTATGAATAACCAAATCTGTACAGACTGGATCAAATGATAAATTCGTAAGGAAAATAGGAAATTATGCATTCAATTTTTCTCATGTATCTAGCATCTAAAACTTTATGGGATAATACTGTAGATGTTTATTGCCATTATAATTCATACTGTCCTGTTTCCAACTATTATGTATATGTATATGTATATATATATGCTTAGATATACAATATGATCCCATTCACATTTCTCTTTTAGATAGTTTACTCAGTAGATGTGTTTGCATTGTGAGGATTTGTCCTATAGTTTTTATCTCATTATACCAAGAATCAAATCTACAGAACTATTCTTCTAGATGTTAACCAAATATATCCTTTCAACTAGTGTAACCAATGAAAAAAACATTCACCCAGAAACTAAATCCAACAGAGATGATCCACTCAGAATTAATCTAGAGGCCTTTTGGTCAATCCTTAAGTTCAACAACATTCAACAAGATTTTCATCCATAGAAATACTCCTAACCATAATTAATCAGATGCAATTTATCATTTATTAACCATATAACATTCAAACAAAGAAAAGAGTAGGATGAGATATCTAAACAGTTACTGAATAACAAATGGAACAACCACGTTCCTCCCAACCTTAGAATAGAAAAACCAAATCACTTGTCTCATTCGCCCCCTAGCTGACCATGAATCCATGAGGGTGAACTCATAACATCTCCTCATCAATAGTCTTTTAGTCTCAACTACTTCTCCTTGCCTCACACTTAGAAATCAGTGTTCATAACAACAAGAGATCAATAGTTTCCCCCCAGCATACTAGGTAGTGTCCTGCCTCCTCCCATATGCTATATATCGAAAAGAAAACCTGAGATAGTTCCAACATGTTCCCCACTCATGGAGTCATGGTCAGATGATTTTAACATGGTTGTTCCATTTTCTCTTCAACAATAATTATAAAATATTTTGTTTCATACAAGTGTCATAGTCAAGTAGTTAGTTGGGTCAAATCAGATCTCTACCCAACAGTCATAATCATTAATTACGATTAACCAAATTTGAAATTCGAAATTGCCATAAATGAAAAAAATTCTCCAATTTTGAATTTACCAAAAATAGAATAATTTTCCTAAGAAATTTCAAATTCAAAAATAATTTATTTTGGGGGATGTTACATCATTTCCCCCTTCAATAAAACACTATCCTCGGTGTTCGTTCCTTTCTAGGAACAAGATTGGATGAGATTTCTGCAAATCTCCCTCCAACTCCCAAGTGGCCTCCTCAGGGGTAAAGTGCTTCCATTGCACCTTTACCTGAGCGACGACTCTGTTCCGAAGTGTTATTTATCTCCAGTCTAGAATGCATAGAGGTTCCCCTTGGAACTCGCTTTCTAGTTCCACCTGCACCAAGTTCCAATCCATCATATGAGTAGAGTCATGAACATAATTCTTTAACAAAGAAACATGAAATACATTATGAATTTTTAGATTGGATGGAAGTGCAAGTTGGTATGCTACGGGTCTTATCTGAGCTAATATCTCAAAAGGCCCACAAAACCTAGGTGCCAACTTGGCACAATTCCCTAGCTTTATTGAACTTTTTTGGGCTTTGACTTTTAAGTAGACGTGGTCTTCCACTTGAAATTCCAAGTGTCTTCTTTTCTGGTCCGCGTAACTTTTCTGTCTGTCCTATAACTCTTTCAAGTTTTGTTGTACTTTTCTTACCGTGCTCTCCATTTCTTGGATCATCTCTCGTCCAACCATGAGTTTGTCAACTGGGTTATCCTAGCTAATTGGAGTCGTACACTTTCAACCATACAGTACCTCGAAAGAGCTCGTTTTAGCCAAAGTTTAGTACCCATTGTTATATGCAAATTCTACCAAGTGTAGATAATCTTCCCACTTGCTTGGTTTTGTTCTTACGTACATGCGGAGCATATCTTCTACGATTTGGTTCATTCATTCGGCCTGTCCATCCATTTGTGGATGATAACTTGTGTTGAAATTCAAGTTAAAATTTAACCCTACAAACAATTATTTCCAAAAAGCAGATGTAAATTTCATGTCTCTATCTGAAATCACCATTTTAGGAATACCATATAGTCTAAAAATTTATTTCATGAATATTTCAGTGATGTTAATAGCTTTAAAAGTAGACTTTACAGGAATAAAGTGTGCATAGTTACTAAGTTTATCGATTACCACCATAATATAATCATTTTGTTTCTAAGCTCTAGGAAAACCTATAATAAAGTCCAATGATATAGTCTCCCATTTCCATTCCGACACAGGTAAGGGCTGCAACAGGCCAGCTGGATGCTAGAGTTCGGATTTTACCTGCTGACAATATTGACACTTAGCTAAGTATTTTGTTGTTTCTCCCTTCATATTAGTCCAATGAAATATATTTCTTAGTTTTGTTATCGTTTTCTGGTATCCTAGATGACTAGAATACGGTTTATTATGAACTTCATCCAAAACTATTAACTTTAATTCTGTCGAATCTGGTATTTATATTTTCGTTTTAAATTGTAGTAGACCATTTTTGTCAACACTTAGATCTGTTTTGTTTGAATCTCCTGTAGTGTTTTGTGTTTCTACCACTATTTGAGTGTAATTTTCGTCATTATTACCTACAATATCTATCCTCTGTTCAAGATCGCTTTCTGCCCTTCTAATGTTTATTTCAAACAACCCGTGAATTCTTTTGCTTAAAGCATCAACTACTCTTTTTTCCTTACCCTTGATATGTCTTACCTCAAAGTCAAATTCGCTCAAGAAGGATAGCCATCTTGCGTTCCTTGCATTAAGGTCCGACTGACTAAACAAAAATTCCACGCCGCCATTGTCAGTTAATAACAAAACCATTTTTCCCATTATGTAGTGTTGCTACATCTTTAAGGCATGAATTATCACTGCCAACTCTAAGTCATGAGTGATGTAGTTTCGTTTATGTTCCTTTAGTTTTCGGGACTCATAAAATATGACATTCCCTTATTGAGTTAGGACACCACCTAGTCCTTCTTTACTTGCATCTACACAGATGGTGAAGTCTTTGTCTGGATCTGCTACCATTAAAATAGGTGCAGTCGTTAATAACTCCTTTAACTTATTAAAACTATCTTGACATTTTTGTGACTAGTTAAACTTGGTTCCCTTCTTTTGTAGTGATGTGATAGGGTATGAAATTTTGGAAAACCCATCTATAAATCTACGGTAATATCCGATGATTCCCATGAACAATCGGATGTCTGCTACGTCCTTAGGAATTGACCATTCCATGATGACCCTTATTTTCTCCGGGTCAATTGCAATGCCTTCTGCAGAAATTACATGTCCTAGGTATTGTATTTTCTTTTGATAAAAGTCACATTTATCGAATTTAGCATATAGTTTATGATTTCTTAAATTTTGCAGCACTATCCTTAAGTGATCTTCATGTTCTTCCTCTGTTTTAGAATATACCAAAATGTCGTCAATAAATACTAACATGAACTTGTCCAAGTACTGACTGAAAATAATGTTCATTAAACACATAAACGTGGTTGGCGTGTTAGTAAGTCTGAAAGGTATAACAAAAAAATTGTAGTGTCCATATCTCATTCGAAAAGTTGTTTTACTTGTGTCCTCATCTTTTATACTAACCTGGTGATAACCAAATTGTAAATCCAATTTTGAGAAAATCTTTGCCCCACCTACTTGATCGAACAAATCATTTATCCTAGGTAAGGGGTACTTGTTATTAATAGTCATTTTGTTTAATTGTCTATAATCAATGCACAATATCAAAGTTCCATCTTTCTTTTTCACAAAGAGGACTAGTGCTCCCCATGGTGAAACACTCGGTCTGATATATTCTTTGTCCAATAATTCCTGTAGTTGAATTTTTAGTTTTGTTAATTCTGGAAAACTCATTCGGTAAGGTGCTTTTGAGATAGGGGATGAACTATGTAGAAGGTCAATAGAAAATTCTATCTCCCTCTGTGGGGGTAGTTCAGGTATCTCATCCACAAACACATCTCTAAAATCATGTAAAACATTGAAATCCTCCAAGTTGGGTTTACTTTTTTTTTCTAGTAGGTTTGTTACTTGGATGACATGACTTGACAACCCTTTCTCATGCATTTCTTGAAATGCTCATGCATTTCTTGAAATGCATTACTGAAATCTGTCTAACTGAGACTGGTTTTTGTATACCTTGAATTATCCTAACTGTGTCCTTTTCGTCTTTATACTTAAGTGATTTATCATAACAATATAACACTGCTTTATGATTTTTTAACCAATCCATCTCGATAATTACATCATAAGATCCTAACGGTAGAATGTTCAGATTTGTCTTTATGTTTTGACTACCTAAACTGAACTCATAATTAGAAATAAAATCAACAACTTTTCTTTTCGTTCTTGTTGCTAGTTGTACCAGCCAAGACTTTGCATGCCTTGTTTTCTTAAGTTTATTTGACTCTACTATAGTAGGAGTGATATAACTTAATGTAGCTCCAGGGTCTATTAAAATAGAAATTTGAGTGTTATTGATTTTACCTTCAATTTCCACCATAGAGGAATGGTGGTCAGCTTGTCGGCCATCCACGATTTCATTTATCTGATGCAAGATTCTGCCCACATCTCCTACCATAGAGGCCTCCTGCAAATTGTGAACAACAATTTTGGTTGATAAAATCAAATGTGGAAAGTTCCTCCTTAGATGAAGTTCTCCACGTTCCTAGCACTTTAATTGTTCGCGGGGCTGTCCCCAAACTTCTTTGTTCCCAGATTTACCGATTTACCACCTCCTTCCATGTTTGGATTATTGGAGTGAAAATATTTCTTAGGAAATATTTTTGTTGCGTTCCAATAAGAAGTTGGTTGGTATCCATTCTTCCATTGGTTCATTCAGTCTTGTTTCTTGTCTTTCCAATCCTTGGGAAATTTTGTTTGTTGTTTGTATTGGTCGTAACACATTCAGGGTTTCCTGAATAATTCACTCAAGGAATTGGGATTATCAAATTCGATTCTGTCCTTGTAGGACTATGGTAAACAACTTAGAAATCATTGGATGTTTACTTTGTCCTCCTAGATATAAGGCACGAACCTTAGTAATTACAAGAATTTGTTTATCAGATCTTCCATAGCCATTTGACCAAGTCATAGCTCATAAAATTCTTTGGTTTTTATTTCATAGTAACTTTCAGATAGGTATTGTTTCTTAAAGTCAGACCATTCCATATGTTTCTCTTTTAGGCCCTTAGCCAACTTCAGGTCTTGCCACCAAATGTTGGCCTTTCCTTTTAGATTATAAATGTCCATTCTGACTTTCATATTGTTGGAATAGTTGTATATCTAGGAATACTTCTTGATGTCTAATGACCATACTTCAGCTTCCTCTCCTTTTCTGGATTCCCCATCAAAGGTGGCCGGATTGATTTTCTTAAATTCTCTCTCAAGGTGATCTACCTGTTTTCTTTCTCTGTATGTTTTTGTTTTATCTTCAGCTGAAGTTGTACCTTCAGATGAGCTATCCCCTCTTTCTTCTTTAGGAACAAAATTATTGGAGGCCCTTTTACTGACCTCTTCTTCCTGGTTATCATCCTTTGGGGTTTTCTTTGTTACTATACTTCGCAGCAAGACTTCATTTATTTCCTTCTGTTCTTTTTGTGCCTTTTTCAATTTCTCATTGTCTGATTTAAAGACCTGTAGCTCAACAATGAGATTCCTCATCATTTCCATAACTTCAGTAGGTGATCTTATGTCACTATTCTATCTCGGATCTTTAGGAGGTCTTTATTCAGGATTCCCATCAAGTCTGATTTTTGTGTTATCCTGGGCTATCATGATTAACACAAAACATAAAAGCATTTTTTGTTTGTAACATTAATGGTTTTTAAGTTTTTACATAGACAAAAATACGTTCTAAGTAATTAATTTGGCCCTGTTCAAGGTCCAAGTGTTGTAAAATTTGCTCTGATACCATATGTAATGTTTCCCTAAATTTTCCATAAAAAAAAAAAAACTTAGGGACATTAAACTTAATTACTGCATCAAATCCATGTCATCCCTTTCCACCATTAATACTTACCAAAATTCTTTATCAATGATGATTAAAAGACTATCTAAACTTAACCTCAAGGGAGGTGGCTAACTTTAAGTCCTTAAACAATAGACTGTTGCAATTATATGAGAATTTATATCTACTCTTATCATAGACTATACTTCTGACCTCAACAAAACTATATATATATATATATATATATATATATATCACCAATATTTATACAAAACTATATATATATATATATACCACCAATTCTGATCGCGCAAGTAAGGCATATTATGGGAACAGTGTTAATGAATGAACATACTTAAAATATGAAGTCACAATTACGTTTCCTCGGTATAGGAGACAAAGAACTTAATGAAAAAATTACTATTAAAGTGACAGCCAGTATGTGAAAGTGTTATAACTAGGAAGGTGGTAACTGAGGGCCAGTTACACACATCACACACTCATGTTTAATTGTCATTCCCATTCAGAAAAATTCTTGGCATAAGGCCTTTCCTTTCTTAACAGAATTCGATGAACGTAACAGAACTCTAACCAAACTAGGGATAAGAATTAAACGATAATCCAGACTGTCTGTCATTTCAATTTTTCGGTGTTCTGAGTCGGGATTATCTTGGATACAGTCGAGATGGTGTAATGAAACCTCTGCAAAAACATTTAAGGCATTCTGAATGCACCCCCTTAGGACTATCGTGTGTTTTAATGTTCCCTCTGAAAATTCACCACCTTGCCCTAATCCACGACGCTTAGGTACAAGCCATCATTAATCGACATTAGACTAGTAGACGGGTTTCCCAGAGACTACTGTTTCATTCTTGATGTTTTCTTTATGTGTCATGCTACTGTGTTTGATGTTTCTCTGGTTATCGATCCTTTCTTTGTGTATCTTCGGTGCTTATTATGTTGACTTGTTTTGGTGGGAAAACATTTGGCAGACCACTACCACTGGGAACCACTTTGAACGAGGTAAGAGCTTCTGGTTAATAATTCAGGGAATCCTCTGCATTATAATAAAATTTTTGAGTATGGAAGGTAGTTCTTTATCTGAGCCCTTCGAAGATAAAGTTGCTTCGACAATCCATAGTTTGGATTCTTAGTTTGACTGTATATTGCATGATTCTTCTTGGGTTATATTTCTTAGTGTAATTCTGGACTCTATGATCGTATGGAAGGCCACTTACCTTATGTTGTTCCTAACTTTGAGTCTTTCCTTTAGTTACAGTTACGCAAAGAAGAAACAAAATCCTTGTAGAGATTTCGATCTTTTCAAGTTTCTTGTGGTGCATATCTCTGGTGCTTTCCCGGGTTTTTGTTTGTTGAGAAAGATCATAGGGCATCTCCTCTGCAACCCTATTTACTGCAAGTACCGAGTGTCCTCTTTTCTAATTAATCCCATGATACTTCGACCGACGACATGCTCTTCACATTCCCAATGACTCCACGGGAAAGGGTTGAAGCTAAGAGAGTTAAATCTAGATGATGAAGTTAACCTTCGTAAACCTACCCTCCAGATTCCTTTTCATGAGTCATATTAAGGATGGTCTATGTAACACAACTATTAATATTTCTCTGCAACGCATATGAATATATATATATGAAATTACAATCCTTTTCCCTTCTGTTGTATACCCTTTCCCCGAAGTTTGAGGATGGCTGAGGAGTTACCCTTGTCTATGGTCCAACATTCTTGGGTATCTAACTCTATTATGTTATTATTTTACAAAATTATTTCAAGGGAAATATCTCCCATGTGCTCAAGATTTTATCCACGACTTCATTTTTTTTTGTTTCTGAACCAAATTAAAATTAGTTAGGAGTTCTTACACTATGGTAAAAGGGGTGACTCTACAAGTCACGTTTAGTAATGCACAATACTTGTTAGTTACTCTTGTTTAGCATATGATTATTCACTTCTTTTCTAAAAATGAATGATTCAACTTCGTTTGATACAATCTAATGATGGGGCCCTATTTAATTGTGATGGTACCCATCAGGCGACTCTTATCCCTCTTCGCCCTTTCGAGTCTTCAATGACCCTTCCATGGATACAAGGAGAAAGGATGGAATCTACTTTTGAATTAGCTAAGTATAGTCTGAAAAGTTCATTTGTGTAATAAGTTTTTTTTTCTTGCAGTTACTTTATTTCATTAATTGATACTAATAAAACCTTCTTGAACTCTCTACAGGATTTGGATGCCTTCGATGTCCTTGGATTCCAGGATATAGCTTTATGCAAGAGGTATTCAGGTTCCTGTTTACCGTACTCTTTCACAAAATCACTATCTCAGGGTCTATCGAAAGAGATAAATTATCCCTAGTATACAGTGATTGTGGGGAGCAGATGCACTAGTCTCCTATGCAACTGGTTATTTCTACAATCCCTTCTTTTTAAAGGGACTTAAGGGTCAAATCCCTTAATATGACATTATCTACATATTTACCACTTGAAAGTCTTTATTTATGTATATTTGATATGCTTGTACTTAGGACTATGTATCCAGTAATTAAGATATATTTGTGTATTGAAGCTTCACTCTGTTTCTACTCTCATAATTATTTTGATATTATATAATAATTCGAACCATTTTACTCTGGTCATTCATGTAGCTGCTAAATTTATAAACTTAGTTATATGTTTTCGCAACTTGTATGTCTCTGTATTATTTGTCCTTTACGAAGTCTTTTATTTCTGCATTATCTTATATCAAAACAAATAAATTTATTTATGAATAACCAAATCTGTATAGACTGGATCAAATGATAAATTTGTAAGGAAGATAGGAAATTACGCATTCATTTTTTCTTAGGTATCTAGCATCTAAAAATTTATGGGATAAGATTGTAGATGTTTATTGCCATTATAATTCATATTGTTCTATTTCCAACTGTAATATAAATAAATATAA
>SNQJ01S0051395.1:23277-35728 GCA_010110895.2 Picea sitchensis | reverse complement strand
AGTGATAATATGGGGGGTCTATTTCATGGTCTATGTCAAACTCTAGGTCATCTTCTGATGCATGAGCATCGCCAACATCAAGCGAGCCAGTGTAGAAGCAAAAGACAGCTGGACAAGCGCCAGCGCAATTTTTGAAATCACCTCGAATTTATTGTGCAATCTTAAATGAAGCCATTAAGAAGAAGCACACTTGTATAATGTAAATGGACCTTGAGCCATTTGCTCTCATCCTTAGTAGGTAGAAGGCATTTAAAGTAGTTAATGCCAGTAGGTAGAATTGAATGTGTAGATTAGACAGTTTTAGAGAGAAAGAGGGAAACAGAATATAGATACCCTCATTGTGTATTGTACTAGGATTGATGAGCATAGAGGAGAAGTAGAGAGTTGTATAAGAACACCCATGTACAGATATTTGGATTAATACAAAGAGGTTGATTCAAATTCATGGTTTCGTGTTTGTTCTCTGTGTATTCATGTTGAATGATATGCTCATGAATGTTTTCTTCCTATTATACATTTGCTTTATATGCTGTGTATATGAATTCATGGTTTGAGTTGAAGTTTGAAAGGAAGTAGGAATGAGTTTCAATTGTTTCTCTATCTGAGAAAATGTTCCTGCATGGAGTGCAGTTGAAGTGTCCGCAAGGAGTGCGTCGACAAAGGATTCAGATAGGGTAACTTTTGTTCTCATTCATTCAGAAGTGTAGATAGGAATAAGAGCTTTGCAAGGAGTGCGCAGGCCAAGCGAAGCCTCAGGGTTGCAAACCTGAGTGAAGCATTGAGAGACTGTTGTTGCAGGTGTGTGCAGAGTCGAAAGGATTAAACACTTAGGAGTGATTGAAGGTTGCCACAAGGAGTGCGAGCAAGATTCTTCTTTAAGACTCTACGCTGAGAGAAAGCTCAAGAGGTATAGGACCTTCGAGTAATCGTCGAAGAGAAGCACAGGAAGCTTGTGTCGTGCAGTGTTTAGATATCAGGAAGGATAGACAGTCAAAATTCTCTGAGGAGAATTCGCTAAGTCTTGTGAGCCGTTAGATCTCACAGAGGAGCAGGGTGAGATATGACAAGTATTCCCTAAAGGTTCTAAGATCAGGAGGGGTAGGACCATATATCCAAGCCACAGGGGTCGTTCGATTTACACATGGTTGGTCATATTGGGGTTTCGTGGGTGGAAGTCTCGTAAACATTGCAACGGGAATCGTGAAATCACGAAACGCGATATCCCAAAAGCCAAGAGGATTCGTGTGAGCCACGGAGGATTCAGTGAGGTGGACAGGTGGCATGCTGTTTCGAAGATTCGTGGGGTGAATTTCTGGAAACATTGCATTAGGATTTGCGATATTGCGAAGTCTAAAATGACGATGCGGTGAAGTGGCGTTGAAAAGTCAAACTTGTGAGTATATCGAAGTTTCGGCAAATCGGGATTTGGGAGTCGGGGAACTGAGTTGTTTGACATCGCGATCACTGAAATCGCGATAGAGAAAATCCTGAAAGGAAAAGGAAAAGGTCAGCATTGACTATTGTCGGGTTTTGGGGATTCAAGAGACCAACGCCTAACCTCTGGATTCGCGAAGTCGCGAAGTCCGATCTCCCAAGTGTAAAGAGGGGATCCCGTGAGAGTTTGTTGTGGGTGCAGATTTCCCGATAGGAAAATAGAAGAGCCGTTTAGAGTTCTTCGGGCCGTGGGAAAGGAAAGATCTTGTGTTGACATGGACCTTTCGATTTGTGGGTTGAGGGCGTCGACATCAAGATTGGTATCAGAGCACAGAAAGGTTCCTTTCTTTCTGTAGCAGAGAAGGAGAATTCACCATGCCGCCAAGGAGAAGGGACATGCAAACACCCGATCCACAAGAGGAGAGGGAAATGTCGAGAAGAAGAGGCAGGCAAATGACATATCCAGCCATGGAGAGAGAGATGCATGATCTACGAGCTAGACTCAAAGACATGGAGACAGTGAAAAGACGCACAGTCAGTACGGGGGATCTTAGCGATTCTGAAAGTGAGATTGAGGTTGAACATGAAGAATAAGTTGCAGTTGAAGATGCATCAAATGAATGTTTGATCAGAGCTATTGCAAGAATGGGTGCAAGAGCGAAGATGGACATTCCAGTTTATGAGGGAAACCTAGATACAGAGGAGCTTCTAGACTGGGTTAGAGCTCTAGACACATACTTTGACTATGAAGATGTCAAAGAAGACAAGAAGGTCAAGCATTTTGTCACAAGATTGAAGGGACATGCAACATTGTGGTGGGATGAAATATAAGCTGATAGACACTACAAAGGCAAGTAGAAGATCAAGAGCTGGGATAGAATGATCACAAAGATGAAGGCGGAATTCATCCCCAGAGATTATCAAATTACTCTATTCAGGAGGATGCAAAACCTGAGATAGAAACTCATGACAGTGAAAGAATACATTGAGGAATTCTACAAGTTGAACATCAGGATAGGTCATCGGGAGAGCGATGATGAGAAAGTTTCCAGATATATGAATGGCCTGAGATATGATATCCAGGATGAGATGAGCATGGTAACCATCTGAATGGTGGAATATGCTTATCAGATGGCTCTGAAAGCTGAAGAGAAGTTGAGCCGAAATCAAGGTCAAAGAGGCCAAGGCAGAAGTCATCCCAGAGGCAAATCAGTTGCCCAGGAAAATATCAAAATCCCAAGGAAGACTGGAAGAAACCTCAGACACGAACTGAGAGAGGTGGAACCTCACAATGAGGGCAACATACTGAGCAAAGAGGAGATTATGTTGAGAATAACACTTTTCCTCGTACTAGAGGTAGAGGAAGAGGAAGAGGTGGAGTAAGAACATGATTCACATGTGGAAAGAATGGGCACAAGTCTTATGAGTGTCTAGATAAAAAAAAGGAAAGTGGAGAAGCTCACATCGCTAAAGCACAGAGGCGGGATGTTGAAGCAGAAGACGTTGAAGGCGAAAGATCGCTGATGATGCGAAAAGTCCTTTTGACACCAGAGAAGGAGGTGGAGAGTTCAGTCCAAAGGACCAGACTTTTCAGGACTGCTTGAAAGACCAAGGACAGGGTATGCAAGGTCATCATGGATAGTGGTAGCATGGATAATATAGTTTCAACAGAGATGGTAGAGAAGCTGGAGCTGGAGACGATTGATCATCCAAGCCCATACAGAGTTTCGTGGCTACAAAAATGACATCAGGTAACTATCACTAAACAATGTTTAGTTGAATTCAAGATAGGAGGATATAATGATAAGATCTTATGTGATGTCATTCCTATGGATTTTTGTCATCTATTGCTGGTTAGACCATGGAAATATGACAGGAATTTGATTCATCATGGGAGAATGAACACATACACCCTAGAGAAGAATGGGAGGACTCACATGTTACTTCCAATCAAGGATAAGGAGGTGAAGTCGGAAGTAAGAAACATTGTACTTCTCATGAGTGGGAAGGAACTTCTTACAAAGGTTAAGAAGAAGGAGGATCCACAGTTCATTGTGGTCAGGAAACCAAGAATTGTTTTGACCAGCACAAGGTTAGATGATTTACCAGAAGAAATTCAGGAACTGCTGGAAGATTTCACTGACATAGTAGTGGACGAATTACTTCGTTTGTTGCCACCGATTAGAAGTGTGATTCATCACATTGATCTCATACCAGGAGCCAGTTTTCCAAACAAATTCGCGTACAGATTGACGCTGCAAGAGAATGAAAAAGTTAAAAGGCAAGTCCAGGAGTTGTTGGACAAAGGTTTGGTCAAGGAAATCTTGAGTCCATGTGCTATTCCAACAATACTCAGTCCAAAGAAAGACGAAGGCTGGAGGATGTGTACTGACTCGAGGGCGATTAACAAGATAACCATCAGGTACATATTTCCATTGTCGAGGATGGATGATCTGATGGATTTCTTGAGTGGAGCAAAATATTTTTCAAAGATTGATTTGAAAAGCAGTTATCATCAAATTCGCATGAGAGAAGGTGATGAGTGGAAGACAACATTCAAAACCAATGAAGGGTTGTATGAATGGCTTGTTATGCCATTTGGTTTAACAAATGCACTGAGTACCTTCATGAGGTTGATGAACAAAGTCCTGAGGGAGTTCATCAGAAAAATTTTCATTGTGTATTTGGATGACATACTGGTTTACAGTAAAATAGTGGCAGAACATCTGAAGCATTTGGCTATAGTGATGCAAAGACTACAACAGGAGAAGATGTTGATAAATATGAAGAAATACTCATTCATGAAGACGGAGCTCATTTACTTGGGATTTTTTATTTCGGAAAATGATTTGAGGATGGATCTAGATAAGGTGGATGTAATCAAGAATTGGCCATCACCGAAGAATATATTTGAGGTGAGAATTTTCCATGGATTGGCTAGTTTCTACCGAAAGTTCATCAGGAATTTCAGTAGAATTAGCGCAAAAATGATGGACATAGTGAAGAAAAGACATAAATATCTTCACTGGACAGAAGAGGCTAAGAAAAGTTTCAATCTGTTGAAGAGGAAGATCACAGAACAACTGCTTCTGGTGTTGCCGAATTTCCAGAAAACATTTCAAGTGAAATGCAATGCAAGTGGATTTGCAATCGGGGCAGTCTTGAGTCAGGAAGACAGGCCGATAGCATACTTCAGTGAGAAGCTGAATGAAGCGAAGGTGAAGTACTCCACATATGACAAGGATTTCTATGCTATCATCTAGGCATTGAGGAAATGGAGGCATTACTTGATCCCGAAAGAGTTTGTCTTGTATAGTGACAATCATGCACTGCAGTTTGTGACTCAACAGGAAAAGTTGAATCAGAGACATGTAAAATGGGTTGAGTATATGCAGAATTTCACTTTTGTGATTAAACATATTTCTGGTACTGCTAAGAAAGTTGTTGATGCTTTGAGTAGGAAGTGTTTACTATTGCAGGAGTTCAAAGTCAAAACATTGGGTTTTGATGACCTCAGGGACATGTACGTAGATGATCAGGATTTTAAGGAGGCGTATGAAGTAGCTGAGAATCCAATTCTCAAAGATAGAATCCAATGGGTAGAATACATGATCCAGGAAGGATTATTGTCTAGAGGTAATCAGCTGTGTATTCTGAATTTCTCCATGAGGGAGAATATGTTGAAGGAGAAACATAGTGGAGGATTGGCAGGGCACTTTGGTCACGACAAGACGTTCGCAAAGTTGAATGAGTCATATTTTTGGCCGGGAATGCGAGCAGTCTTCAAGAGATTCATAGACAAATGAATAATTTTCCATCATTCGAAGGGAAGGAAGCAGAATGCAGGATTTTATCAACCATTTCCCATACCTGAGAGGCCGTGGGATGCAATTAGCATAGATTTTGTATTGGGGTTGCCAAGAATGCAAAGAGGTTTTGATTCAATCTTTGTGGTATTGGATAGATTTTCTAAGATGACACACTTCATTCCATGTCAGAAAACCAGTGACACAACTCACATTGCAAATCTATTTTTCAAAGAAGTCATTCAACTTCATGGGTTACCAAGAAGCATAGTTTCGTACCGAGATACAAAGTTCATAGGGAATTTTTGGAGGACCTTATGGAAGAAGCTAGGAACTAACTTGTCATTTAGTTTGGCTTATCATCCTCAGATGGATGGATAGAAAGAAGTAGTGAAAAAATTTTTGGGAGACTTGTTGAGAAGCCTGGTGACAGAGTACCACAGCCAATGGGACAACATATTGCCACAGGCAGAGTTTACTTATAATGACTCGGTTAACAGGAGCACAGGACAGAGTCCATTTCAGGTTTCCTATGGAATGCAACCGAGGGGCATTTCTGAATTGAGAGATTCAGAATAGATTGCAACTAGGAGCGCTAATGAAGAAGAATTCACAGAGGCGATGAAAGAACTTCACAGCCAGGTGAAGGAGCGACTACAGAATTCAAGTCAGGAATATAAGTGCGGGGTAGATCATCATAGGAGATAACTTCAATTTGAGGTTGGTGACTTGGTTCTGGCACATTTGAGGAAAGAAAGGTTCCCGAGAGGAACATATAATAAGATAAATATGAAGAAAATTGGACCATGTAAGGTCTTGAAGAAATTTGGGGCAAATGCTTACGAGATTGAATTACCCGATGGGATCAGAATTTCTCCGATATTCAATATCTCTGATTTGTACCCATATAAAGCTGAGGAAACAATGACAGGAAATGAGCAGCTAGAGGTGCAGTGGCGAAAGCAGATGCCAGTTGCAGATAAACCACAGATGGAGCGCATACTGGATAAAAGAGTAAGCAGGAAGACTAGGCGAAAGCAATACTTTGAGTATCTGGTCAAATGGAAAGGCCATCCAGTGGAAGATGCTAGCTGGGAGAGAAAAGAAGAGATCCAGAGGCATGGAAAAACCATGCATGAGCTCATGGATAGAAGCCCATGAAAATTTTCAAGCCAGGGAGTATGATGCAGGAGCATCGCCAACATCAAGCGAGACAGCGCGTAAGCAAAAGACAGTTGGACAAGCGCCAGTGCAATTTTTGAAATCACCTTGAAGTTATTGCACAATATTAAATGAAGCCATTAAGAAGAAGTGCACTTGTATAATGTAAACGAACCTTGATCCATTTGCTCTCGTCCTTAGTAGGTAGAAGGCATTTAAAGTAGTTAATGCAAGTAGGTAGAATTGAATGTGTATATCAAACAGTGTTAGAGCGCAAGAGGGAAACAAAATATAGACACCCTCATTGTGTATTGTACCAGGATTGATGAGCATAGAGGAGGAGCAGAGAGCTGTGTAAGAACACACATGTACAGATATTTGGATTAATACAAAGAGGTTGATTCAAATTCATGGTTTCGTGTTTGTTCTCTGTGTATTCATGTTGAATGATATGCTCATGAATGTTTGCTTCCTGTTATACATTTACTTTATATGTTGTGTATATGAATTCATGGTTTGAGTTGAAGTCTGAAAGGAGGTAGGAATGAGTTTCAATTGTTTCTCTATCTGAGAAAAAGTTCCTGCAAGGAGTGCAGTTGAAGTGTCCACAAGGAGTGTGTCGACAAAGGGTTCAGATAGGGTAACTTTTGTTCTCATTCATTCAGAAGTGCAGATAGGCATAGGATCCATGAAAGGAGTGCACAGGCCAAGCGAAGCCTCAGGGTTGCAAACCTTAGTGAAGCATTGAGAGACTACTGTTGTAGGTGTGCGCAGAGTCGAAAGGATTAAACATTTAGGAGTGGTTGAAGGTTGCCACAAGGAGTGCGAGAAAGATTCTTCTTTAAGAATCGAGATTGAGAGAAAGCTCAGGAGGTATAGGACCTTCGAGTAATCATCGAAGAGAAGCACAGGAAGCTTGTGCCATGGAGTGTTTAGTAGGCATTGCAACTTTGCGTGTGGGTGGACAAGTTTTCACGGAGGAATACTTGGTTCATTTCACAGAGATCATTAGGAAGGACGAACGATCGGAATTCTCTGAGGAGAATTTGCGAAGTCCTGTGAGCCGTCAGATGTCACAGAGGAGTAGGGTGAGATACGATGAGTATTCCCTAAAGGTTCTAAGCTCAAGAGGGGAAAGACCGTAGATCCAAGCCACAGGGGCCGTTGGATTTACACGTGGTTGGTCATATCGGGGTTTCATGGGTGGAAGTCCCGTAAACATTGCAATGAGAATCACAAAATCATGAAACGCGAATCTCGAAAGACAAGAGGATTCGTGTGAGCCACGGAGGAGTCAACGAGGTGGATAGGTGGCACGCTACTTCGGATATTTGTGGGGTGAATTTCTGGAAACATTTCATTAGGATTCACGATATTACGAAGTCCGAAATGCCGATGAGGTGAAGTGGCGTTGAAAAGTCAAACTCGTGAGTATATCGGAGTTTCGGCAAATCGGGATTCGGGAGTCGGGGAACCGAGTTGTTTGACATCGCAATTGCCGAAATTGCGATAGATGAAATCCCGAAAGGAAAAGGAAAAGGTCAGCGTTGACTCTTGTCGGGTTTCGGGGATTCAAGAGACCAACACCCGACCTCTGGATTCGTGAAGTCGCGAAGTCCGATCTCCCAAGTGTAAAGAGGGGATCCTATGAGAGTTTGTTGTGGGTGCAAATTTCCCAATAGGGAAATAGAAGAGCCGTTTAGAGTTCTTCAGGTCGTGGGAAAGGAAAGATCCTATTTTGATGTGGACCTTCTGACCCATGGTTTGAGGGCATCAACGTCATCTTCTAACTCTATATCTAGCTCTATGTCATGGTCTAGGTCATGGTCTACATCAAGCTCCAGGTCATTATCTAAACCTAGCTCTATATCTATGTCATGGTCTAGGTCATGGTATAGGTCTATTTCATGGTCTACATCATGGTAATTATTGTAACCTAGGTCTGCACCCCTGTCTCTCCTCTCTCTTTTCCCTATGCCTTCATCAATTTTTCCTCTTCGGATTGGTTAAGTCAGTTTCCCATTTCTTGAGTGACTTGGTTCTTATTCTCTTCTTTCATGTTTGAGTCTTTGCGAATTTTTGTTTATGTTTTTCCTGAAGGATTAAATACATGTCGTATTTGGTTTGGAATGCTTGTCATCATGTTTTCCATTGATTGAGATCACCGTAGGTCAGCCAAGACTTTTTGTATGCACAGGAAACGCCCGTGGAAAAAACACAATAATCCACAGCGGTCAGTTTCAAGCTCAGATTATGGGAACAAACAGGTTAACTTTCGATGGTGGAGATTCATCAGGCCAATCAGATCGATGGTGTTCATCCATTCAGAGTTTCAAAATCGCGCCGGGTTTAACATCAAGAATGAACCCACAACATTTACAAAATCGCGAGGCCAAACTCCCAAAGTGAATATGGACCATCCATGAGAAAGGACACGTGGAGTCAAATCATTCACTTCAGAGACTTAACACTCCGAGATATTTTCAAGCACAACATTCATAAACTCCCGAAGCCCAAAATTTCAAATTCGTGAAAATTCGAAGAGATGAATCAAATGGCACTCATCAATCATGACACATGACACTCATTCTAGGTCATTTGGTTGTGTCATTCTCCCATTTCCACGTGACATGTGTCATCCTTCTCTCCATGACACATCAACATTCATGACATCATATGACATATATCCTGCCATGTCACTCTGGGTCCATACCACTCCAAGATATTTCCAAGTACAACATGCGAAAACTCCTGAAGCCCAAACTTCCAAAGTGAATTTGGACCATCTAGATCCAGAGGCCACCTGGAGGCAAATAATTCACTTTGGTGATTTTCCTCCGGGATAATTCCAAGAACAACATTTGAAATTCTCGAAGCCTGAACTTCTAAATTGAATCTAGACCATCCATATCCAGAGGCCACATGGAGGCAAATCCCTCACTTCAGAAGTACGACACTACGAGGGATGGTAAGAACTATGCATTGAAACTCTCGAAGCTCGGACTCCCGAAGTGATCGTGGAACTTTGATCTCAAATCAACTAGAACTGTTGATCTGTGTAGAAGGTAAATGTCACCCATATAACACATTGTAATCAGATCAATGGCCAAAATTCATTGTGGAGACATAAACTTCTCGGACATTAATTTTCTAGAGCGGTCCCACAATTGGAACCATGGTATTGTTCGAAGGGTACATGGCAGCTTGTGGGGGATTGTGGGGGAAGGAGCAGTGTGGAACTAAACCACCCTTGAAAGCTTCTGCAATCAAGTGATTATATGACATCAAGTCTCCACGTCACCTCCATGTCACCTCCATCTCACCTCCACTTCCTCTACATCCACGTCATCCACCTTCATGCATCTTGTCCTCCTATTGGACGCTTGCCTCCACGTTTTCTTGTTCATGACCAAGTCATCATAGTGAAAGCGAGGATAAGGTTCAGTTACATTTGAGACGAAGTGCGCTTAAGTTTCCGAAATCTCAGACACAGATAGAGAGTTAAGTGACAGTCATAGGTCGACATGGATTGGTTCTGGAACACTTCAACAAACTACCTCTTTCTCAAAGCAGAGATATTCTCATGTATACAGTCATCTCCAGTGGCCTCCAACAACAAAAAAACATGCCATTACTCAACACAAAGCTCTATTTTGTCACTCCAAGGCCTATTTTCTGCCAATTAAGTTCCTCAAGCGCATTCATTAGTTCTGTCTCAGAGACAGTAGTAGTTTTTAGTTGATTAATTCCAACATTTCTTAGATTAGATACAAGAGTAGTCTTATATGTGTGATAAGAACCACTCTTGTTGATTAAGTCCAGTATCTTAGTGAAGTTAATAATTTATTTTAGGAACATTTACCTAAATTTAGGTCTCCGTCCCCTATCGACGAGAAGCTCTGCAACTCTGTTAAATAGGGGGTCTTTGAATGTTTGGAGGGTTGGATTTTTGGGGGAAAGAATAACACTACATCAAATTGTTTGGACCCGTTCTATGCATGTATTAAACCTCTCTACCCGATGAACATACTTTTGATGACAGTGTTTTTTTTTTACTCTTCATGTGTTTTTATCTTATCTTGGATGGAGTTTTTTATTTGTGCAAAGTACATGCCATTTCCTTTCAGCTATTGTGTAACTTCTGTTTATTGATATGCAACCTGTGAGAATAGATAATGCTTGGTGAAGATTTGTTTTTATCACAACCCGAAGGATTAATTGTGTCTTGATACACGTTTAATGTCTTGAAATGATATTTTAAGCATTGAACTTCTTGCAGTAGATTATTCATTGAGTAGTTTGTTGTTTCCCTTTGTTTTCTATTATTTCACTAGTCTGTCATTAGCGTGCCACCAGCCAAGGAGGACCCTCATCCATATAATTTCTTCAACCCAACCTTTCTTTTATCTTGATAGAATGCCCCTCTAACAAACCAACAAAATTTAAAGAATCAATCATTCTAAACTGATATGTGGCCTAACTTTTCCCTTTAGCAGTCAGGTGCATACTTTAGGACAAACATCTTCTGGCACCATTATTGGGGAACGGATTAACAAAATATATTTCCTTGGGAGAATGACAATTGATTATCTCTTAACTTTGATGGTGAACAAAGATCAAACACAGATAGACTTCCATCTTTCACCTGGTAACTTCACTGAGTAAAATTTAAAGAAGAAATACTCGCGCCCAGAAAGGGATTCAACAGGCCCAAATTTGAAAACAAAAAATCCAAGAAGGATCATTCTAACCCTAAGAATAACATAGTACTCTCTGATCCAGAAAGGAAACTAAGAAAATCTAGTGTAGCTCAGAGATATACTCCCCCCCTCAAGGATAAAGTTTCACACAAAGAGCCTATGTCTAATCACAATCACAAGCAGCTTGAATTTGATAGCCCTAAGAATCATAATTCCAAAGGGGCTCAGAAATATTCAACTCTTTATTTGACTTCAGTATCCAGTCCTGCATCCACCCCTGTATCTCCCATAAATTTGCAGATTCCTATTATTCAAACCATGGCTATTAACATGATGGATGTCATAATTGATGCCAGATATGCACCCCTAGTGCTACCTATAGGTTTACATGCACTCCCAACCACATATTACATGAAGTACTTACCAATATATAATGGGGAAGGCGAAGTAACTATTGAAGAACATATGGTAGAGTTTTACAGCTTTACAGACAACTTTAACATTGATTATGTAGATGTGTGGATGAGGTTGTTTGTATAGACTTTGGATGGGGAAGTCAGAAAATGGTTCAGAGGTCTTCCTCCAGCCTCCATTATAGATATTAAGGTGTTGGATGAATCTTTCATAAAGAAATGGGGAGATAGGAGAGATTATCTCTACTACATCACTGAATTTGGGGCTCTGTTGGATCCAGAGGTCACTCCTGGATTGCTTGCAGGAGCAGAGCCCGACGCCCATCAGTTTAATGTCACAATTTGTTTAAATGGGTGATCAAATGGAGGAAAACTCAGAACGATATCATCTCAACTCAGAAACTAGGCCAGGCATGCATGAACGAGTGAGGTCTGGATAAACTCCAAACAGTGAGTTGCAGTCAAAGGGTGAGTAGGTGGAAGACTTGCATAAGAAGAGTGCGAAAGTATATCAAAGACATCCGGTTTGTAACAGAATGGAGAAGAAATTATTCGAACGCAAAATCCTTTTGCATTCAAACACAAAAGACCAGAGAACACAACAATGTCACAACAAATCCTTTATCATAACAAAATTGTTCAATCCACGCGAATCCTTCGACTGTGGACCCCCTGGCATGAGACGGAACATAGATGAAAAAAGAAAATTGTTTGTTATAAACCAAGAAATCTCAAACACAGAGGCATAACCAGGAAACCAGAATGTTTGCTAAAACTTTACAGTCGGGAGCTTAGCTCTACCATCGATAGATACAAAAATGGTGAAAATGACTACATATACTCAAACTAACAACCAACAACAAAATCGAGATGTAGTATTGAAAGCTTTGCGTCTGCATGGCTTCTAACACTCTGCAACTGCAATCTTTGAATGGTC
>SNQJ01S0051395.1:0-11190 GCA_010110895.2 Picea sitchensis | reverse complement strand
GGTGAGCCAAGTTTTGTATAAGTTGGAAGGCTTATGTGGTTGTTAGGCCAGGAAGCCTAAGTGTTTGAAGTCCAGGAGCCTGTTGTTGTACTTGTATGTATGCAAAATATTTAATAAAATATAAACACCGCCAGGTGCAGACCGACCACGATGAATGAGTGAAGGGGGACTGAGTGTCCACAGAGTGGGAAAGGAACTAGGGGCTGGAAGGTGGGAAAGGGGCTGAGTGATGAGCCTAGGGGCTAAGCCTAGGGGTTTAAACCTGGAAACAATATTTTAATATTATTTCAAAAAGATATGTGCATCATATGTTTTTACCCTAAGTCCTTTTGGAAGGACATGTGATTTACCAAGTGGTGGGAGGGACGCGTGCTGGTGGAACGCATGAAGTTCCCAGGGTGACAAATGTCCACCCTGACGCATGCAAATAAAACGAGAAAGGAACAACGGTGAGGGGGATCTCTCACATTCCATTCGACCCGACTACCCTGAGCAGTAGCGGTACGAGCCAGTCTGCAAGAGACCTCGAATATGTCTATTACAGAGAGGAAACTTGGGTTGGGTGCTGAAGAATGCGTGTTTACCCTTGTTCAGAGCCGTGAAGTCTATCTGTGAGAGAAAACCAGTGTGTGCATTCCTTGAACGAAATGTCCATGTAAATTTTGAGGAAGAGTCTTTGTTTGCCCAAGAAAAGCTGAGCGAGCTTGTGCGTGAAGCCCTATTCTGAAATATTGACCGAGAGAACATCCTGTCACTGCTAAAATGGTTCTTGGGAAGACTGTGTCCATCTTCCCTGTGTTTTTTGTGGCATGCAGTTCTGGACTGCGTGAGGCTTGTTGGCCTGTGAGCGACTCCCTCCAGGTGAGAGAGTGCGCAGAGGAAGGAGAGAGCTCTTGGAAGGAACCCTGTAGCTGCAACAGAACCCAGAGACTTCCAGTCCAGTCTATTCCTGTAACCCAAGGTAAGGGAGACTGGCAGTCGAAGGACTGTCCAGGTGACAAAGAAGGTGCACTCTCCTGGGGTGGAATAGGCATGTGGGGAATGAGGGTCTGTGGGCAGTGAGTGTGGGAGATTCTTGGAGAGCGTTCTTCCTGGTGGTTGTGTGTGACTGAATTCCCTGTAACCTCAGCCTGATTCTAGATTCCTTGCCCTGGGGTGGAGCTCAGTCCCATCTCGGGGGTGACCCACTGTTGAGTTGAGGAGCAGTGCTGTCTACGGTTGGGAGGTTCGTGGAAGGACGGCATTTGGTTGGTGGATTCCACCATTGATAAAGATAAGTATCTGAATTATGCTTTGATCTTGTTTTGCATGACTGAGTTGTTTATGTATCATGTTGTCTGCTATGTATATGAATTAATATGATAAGGCTAAATGCTTGTTGAATATAACAGTAATTCATATGTTTTACTCTGAGTTAAATGTATTACTTTGCTTGAATGCATGTGGTTATATAATTCTAGTATGAGTTATGTAAAAGTCTGTGTACAGATTGGTTAGAGAGAGGTTTGAAAGCCTCGGTAGTGAAAAAGGTACACTACAAACATGAGTTGAGAAAAATCAAGATCCCCGTTCCTTTGACAGAATTGTTAAAAAACGAACCTTTCAAAAAATACATCATGAAATTTCTGCAACCAACTCCTTCTAGTGTATCTTCTGATGTCATTATTATGCAGGATGAAAACCCGACCATTACTCTGGGTCCACACATTGAGGATGGATCTAATGTTTCTCCTCCTTTCTATATATATTTGAATGTCCATGATAAGATCTTGCATAAATATCATATGGCCTCAGGAGCCTCTCACAATGTCATGCCCAAAGTTGTTATGGAAGAACTAGGTCTAGACATTACCAAGCCTTACCAAGACCTATAATCCTTTGATTCTAAGAAAGTAAAATGTCTAGGACTGATAAAAGATATAGTATTTTCTTTGGCACAGTTACCAATGAAGAGTGTAGTGATGGACATTGTGGTGGTCGACATTCCTCCAAAGTTTGGTATGCTTTTATCCAAAACTTGGGCTAAGAATGTTGGAGGATCATTACAAATGGACCTCACTTATGCCACCAGCCCTATGTTTGGAGGAGAACATAGGAGGCTATATAGAGAGGTAATATTATCCTACATAGTCAGTTATCATCATAACCCAAGCAATCACCCCATTTATGTTGTTGAGGATGAGATTGGTTCATTTGTTTTTCATTTAAATTATGATGAACCTGAAATGCCAGCGAGCCAACATAGAGATCGTCCATTGACAGGTCAGTCAAACAAAGTATGGAATATGTATTTCGATGGTTCTTCATCAAAAGAATGATCTGGTCCAGGTATTCTCCTCATTTCCCCTTCATAAGAAGTAATAACCCTCTCTTATAAGTTGGAGTTTGAAACTACTAATAACATAGTTGAATATGAAGCTCTAGTATTGGGATTGAGGGCTGCCAAAGACATGGCCATTGATTTTTTAGAAGTTTTTTGTGATTCTGAGTTGGTCATCAATCACGTGAGGAACATCTATCAAACTAAGAAATAGAGGCTCAAATAGTAAATAAATGAGGTATGGGATCTGATCGATAATTTCTTTCTATCATTTAACATTTCTTTCATTCCCAAAGAACATAATCAGAAGGAATATTCTCTGGCCTTAGGTTCCAGCACTTTCAAGCCTCCCATTGGCCCAAATATTAAATATCAGGTGGAAATCAAACATAGAACATCCATACCAGACAACATAAAGCATTGGCAAGTATTTAGTGATGATTTAGAGCTGCAGACATTTCTACACAACATTGATGAATTTTCCAATATCTTAATTGATCAAGAAAGTCAAGAAGGTGAAAATAAGAAATTAGAAGATCAACAAGCATCTCATCTGCTGAAGACAATGGTTGGTCATGATATTGTGGATCTGAAAACTAATCACATCCCAAGAGGAATAGTTCCATTGGAAAGTTTGTTTGACATTAATGGTGTTTACAAAGGACCTTCCATGAGGAATCAAGAAGAAGAAATAATAGATTGCAATATTGGGACCACTGAGAATCCCAAGATCATCAAGTTGTCAAAGCATTAGCTGTAGAATAAAAAGATAGGTATGTCAGTCTCATTAAAAATTTTGTTGATACTTTTTCATGGTCCTATGAATATTTGAAGACATTTGACACTGACATCATCCATCATAAGATCCCTCTAAATCCTAACTCCAAGCCATTTAAACAAAATATTCGATAGTTTAATCCCATGTTAATGAACATAATTGAGAAAGAGATGAAAAGAATGTTGGATGCCAATATTATTGTACCATTGACATCCTCAATTTGGGTGGCCAACTTAGTACCTATAAGGAAGAAAAGTGGGGAGATACTCTTGTGTGTTGACTTCAAAAATATCAACAAGTGTTATCTAAAGGAAAATTACCCCCTCCCCAATATGGATCATATTTTACAGAGGTTGGTAGGTGAAAACATAATTTCCTTCTTAGATGGATACTCTTATTACAACTAGATAGAAGTTTGTGAAGAAGATAAATAAAAAACAACATTTACTACCCCATGGGGAACATTCATGTATGACAAGATTCCCTTTGGGATGATGAACACAGGGGCCACTTTTCATACGGCCATGGACATAGATTTTGTCGGGGAGAATGACAAATTTATGGTTATATACTTGGATGAAATAACTATTTTATCCAAGTCTGATGATGAACATTTGCAGCACTTGGAGAAGGTTTTCAAGAAATGAAGGAGATATGGAATATCCCTGAATCCTAGAAAGTCTCACTTTGTCATTCCATAAGGAAAGCTCATGGGCCATACCATATCAGAAGGAGGTATAAAAATTGATCCAAAGAGGGTTTTTCCCCTTCAACAGATTGAGATCCCAAAAAATAAAAAGGTTGTCCAGTCTTTTATTGGTAAGATAAAATTCCTCGAACGTTTTGTGCCAAATTTTATTGAAATTATGAAGCCTATAAATAACATGTTGAAGAAAGATGTTGTGATAAAATGGTCCTTGGAGGTGAAATCATCTTTCCAAACAATCAAGAAAGCTTTAGTTGAATCCCCTGGGTTAGCCAATCCCAACTATACCCAATATTTCTTCATCTTCTCCTTTTCTTCAGAAGAAACCATTGTTGTTGTATTACTACAAAAAAATGAAGAAGGGAATGAGAAACCAATAGCCCTTTTCAGTAGATCCCTCCGAGATTCTGAGATGAAGTGTAATATATTAGAGAAGCAATCTTATGCATTGGTCAAAGCAATCAAGGCATTTAGGTTTGATGTGATACAGATTAGCATAACAACCTTCGTTCCTAGCAGCAGTGTTAAAGAGACTATGGTCTAGCTAGACAGTGAGGGGAAAAGAGGAAAATGGATTGTCAAACTGTTGGATTATGACCCACACATAAATCCTACCAATCTAATCAAGCAGAAAGGACTGGCCAAATTGCTATCAGAATCAAACTGTAAGGTTCTAGAATTGCATCAAATCTTCACCCAATCAGATGCACCCATCATACAGCCTGGACAAGACAACTTACCGGTATTTTAAAACTACTCATCTTCACCTTGGTATAAAAAAATCATCTATTTTCTACAACATTTTGAATGTCCACTAGATTTGAATAAGATAAAGTCCAGGTCTCTCAAATTGAAGGCCATCAAATTCTACATCTCAAACCAGAACCTGTATTGGAGAGATCTTGCTGGCATCCTATTAAAATTCCTTGATGAAAATGAGGCCAAACAAGTCACAACAGAAATGCCAAAAGGAGTATGTGGAGGACACCATCATTGGAGGGAAAAAACTCTCAATATCCTAAGGGCAGGATACTACTGGCCCACCCTTTTCTCTAATGTGTTTTCCACTATTAGAGCCTGTAATAAATGCCAAATGTTTGCAGGGAAACGAAAGTTACTATCACTACCCCTAAAATCTATCAATTCCAGTAGTCTGTTTCAACAATGGGGGTTAGACTTCATAGAAGATATAAATCCACCCTCCAGTGGAAAACACAAGTGGATCCTCATTTCCACCGACTACTTCACCAAATGGATTGAGGTTGTGCCCACCAGGAATTCCACTGACAAATTAATCATCAATTTCCTGGAAGCTAATATTTTTTCCAGATTTGGTTGCCCCGGTAAGCTAATAATGGACAATGCCCAAGAATTCAATTCCAAAGACATGATTGAATTTTTTGGCAGTCACAACATCTCCATGACACATTCCACACCCTATTACCCTCAGGTAAATGCCCTGGAAGAATCATCAAACAAGACTCTCATCAGGATCATTAAGAAGTTGTTGACTGAATGCAAGAAATCCTAAGACTCTAAACTCAAATATTCTTTATGGGATGACACCAAGAAGTCTTTGGTAACCTCACCCTTTCAACTTCTTTATGGAATAGACATTGTTTTTCCCACTCAACTTGGCATACCAGATCTAAAATTCTTGCATGAAGAGATTGAGGAACCAAATGAAATCCAAAGGAGAATCTTCTATATTATAGAAGTTCAACAAAGAACAGAAGCACTAGATCAGTGGACAAAAGCATACCATAGAAAGATCAAATCAACCTTTTATTAGAAAAACAAGAAGGATATTTTTCAGGAAAGTGACCTAGTCTTGAGGTGGGATGCCAGAAGGGATGACAAGTATAAGCATGGTAAATTTGACAACCTCTGGTTTGGCCCTTTTAAAGTGGTTGAATTTCTGAACAACAACACTTTTATCCTGCACAATCTCGATGATATAGAGATCTTTGGAGGCCCAGTAAATGGGCTCTTTCTGAAACACTATTTTGTTTAAGGACGAGGGAAGGTCCCTCTTGTACAATAGATGCTTTCCATTATTATTTCTTTTGATTAGTTAGTTGTGTGTGAATAAAGACTCCATATCCCAACAAGACACTGGGATGTAGTCAGTTTTTTCAGTTAAATAAAATGCATGGCTAAGGGACAGTAGCAGATAAACAAGGATGGCATATGAAAACAAAGGTAGGAAATGGAAGGTAAGAGCAGTTATTTAATCTCAAGGCAATGATCTACAATTTTTAGCACCTCACAGGGATGAGATATCCCTAGTTGGAGCCAATGGTGTAACCTAGTTCTGCACCCATGCCTCTCCTCTCTCTTTTCCCTATGCCTTCATCAATTTTTCCTCTTTGGATTGGTTAAGTCAGTTTCCCATTTCTTCAGTGACTTGATTCTTATTCACTTCTTTCCTTTTTGAGTCTTTGCGCATTTTTGTTTCTATTTTTCCTGAAGGATAAAATACATGTTGTATTTGGTTCAGAATTCTTGTCATCATGTTTTCCATTAATTGACCTCACCGCAGGTTGACCAAGCCTTTTTGTATGCACAAAAAACACCTGTGGACAAAACGTAGAAATCCAGAGCACTCAATTTCGGGCTCAGATTATGGGAACAAACAGGTTAACTTTTGATGGTGGACATTCATCAGGCCAATCAGATCGACGATTTTCGTGCATTTGGAGTGTCAAAATCGCACAGGGTTTAACATCAAGAGTGAACCCACAACATTTACAAACTCTCGAGGCCAAAATCCCACAGTGAATCTAGACCCTCCATCAGCAAGGACACGTGGAGGTAGATAATTCACTTTAGAGACTTGGCACTATGGGAAATTTTCAAGCACAACATTCATAAAATCCTGAAGCTCGAACTCCCGAAGTCCCGAAGAGACAAAAATCCGAAGAGCCAAAGAACCGAAGAGTTGAATCACATGGCACTCATCAGTCATTACACTTGGAACTCATTCCATGTCATTTGGTTGTGTCATTCGCCCATTTCCACGTGACATGTGTCACCCATCTCTCCATGACACATCATCAGTCATGACATCATATGAGATCTAGCCTGCCACATCACTCTGGGCTCGTACCACTCTGAGAGATTTCCAATCCTAACATATGAAAACTCCCAAATCTCGAACTTCCGAAGTGAATCTGGACCGTCCAGATCCGGAGGCCATGTGGAAGTAGATCATTCACTTCGACAATTTTCCTTTGAGAGAATTCCAAGAACAAAATTGGAAACTCCCGAAGCTCGAACTTTCAAAGTGAATCTGGACCGTCCATATCTAGAGGTCACGAGGAGGCAGATCCCTCACTTTGGAAGAATGACACTTGAGAAGATGATAAGAAATATGCATTGAAACTCTCAAAGCCCGAACTCCTGAAGTGATCATGGACCATTGATCTCAAATAAAACAACATCGTTGATCTATGTAGCGAGTAAATGTTACCCGGATAGAAGATTGTAATTAGATCAATGGCCACAATTCATTGCGGGGATGTAAACTGCCCAAACATTAATTTTCTAGAAAGGTCCTGCAATTGGAACCATGGTATTATTGGAATGGTATGTGGCAACTTGTGGGGGATTTCAGGGGCAGGAGTGGTGTGGACCTAAACCACCCTCGACAACTTCCAAAATCATGTGCTTATATGACATCAGGTCCCTGCATCACCTCCACGTAACCTCCATCTCATCTCCACTTCCTCTACATCCACGTCATCCACCTCCACGCATCATGTCCTCCTATTGGATGCTCCCCTCCACGTCTGCATGTTCATGACCAGGTCATCATAGTGAAAGAAAGGATAAGGGTCAGTTACATTCAAGATCAAGTGCACTTAAGCTTCCAAAATCTAAGACACAAACATAGAGTTAAGTCTCGGTCATAGGTTGACACAAATTGGTTCAGGAACACTTCAATAGACTACCTCTTCCTCAAAGTAGAGATCTGCTCATGCAGCCAATCATCTCTAGTTGCCTCCAACAATAGACAGACATGCCATTACTCAACACAGAGCTCTATTTTGTCACTCCAAGGCCTATTTTCTTCCAATTCAGTTCCTCCAATGCATGCATTAGTTTTGTCTCAGAGATAGTAGTAGTTTTTAGTTAATTAATTCCATAATTTCTTAGATTAGATACAAGAGTGGTATTTTGTGTGTGTTAAGAACCACTCTTGTTGATTAAGTCCAGTATCTTAGTGAATTTAATAATTTGTTTTACAAACACCCAAAGGGGTTGGATCCAATGGTGGAAAACAAGGAGTTTTTCACCGTTGGGCAAGGTTCAATTCTCGTGAGGGCCTAACGTGAAGCCATGGGGGCACCTTGAGGTAGTGGTCAAACATGTGGTTGCACCCAAAGATATTATATTAAAAATGATATCATGACCCATGCACACATAAGTGTATCAAATCCCACCCCCATGTCCTTCAATTTTGTGTCCCCGAGGTGTAGGACAGTCAGTGATGGAGTCTTTTGTTAAGGCACTCTGTGATGTTAAAGTCACCGGTTCGAAACCTACGGGGACAAAAAATCCATCAATGTTAAGGGTTGGTGTGGCTCAGGTCGAGTGTGATCCCTGGGTCATTTTAACCACTCATATGCCCCTAATTCAAAGTTTCATATCCATAGGTTAGTCCCACATGTCACAGACAAACTAACCATTTTTTTTTATGAAGAGTTACCTAAATTTAGGTCTCAGTCCCCTATGGACGAGAACCTATGAAAATCTGTTAAATAGGGGGTCTTTGAATGTTCTGACGGTCAGATTTTTTGGGGAAAGAATATCACTACATCAGACTGGTTGGACCTTTTCTATGCATGGCCTTTTCTATGCATGGATTAAATCTCTCTACCTGGTGAACATACTTTTGATGACAATGTTTGTGTCCAACTCTTCATGTGATTTTATCTTATCTTGAATGCAGTTTTTTATTTGTGCAAAGTACATGTCATTTCCTTTCAGCTATTGTGTAACTTGTCTTTATTGATATGCAACGTGTGAGAACAACTAAGGCTTGGTGAAGATTTGTTTTTGTTGCAACCCGAAGGAGTAATTGTGTCTTGATACACGTTTAATGTCTTGAAATGATATTTTAAGCATTGAACTTCTTACAACATATTATTCATTGAGTAGTTTGTTGTTTCCCTTTGTTTTATATTATTTCACTAGTCTGTAATTAGTGTGCCACCAGCCAAGGAGGACCCTCATCCATATCATTTTGTTAACCCAACCTTTCTTTTTTCTTGATATAATACCCCTCTGACCAACCAAAAAAAATTAAACAATCAACCATTCCAAACTAATAGGTGGCCTGGATTTTCCATTTAGCAGTCAGGTGCATACTTTAGGACCAACATTCATCATATAGGTCTAGGTCATGCTCGATTTATTTCCATGTCTAGGTATTCCTATGTATAGGTTTAGGTATAGTTCTTGACATGTCTAGGTCAATACCATTTATTTGTTTGCAATGTAGGGAGGGGAGTTACATCGAGAGGAAGAAAGAGAGAGTGAGAGGAATGAGGGGGAAAGAGGGAAGGGGGGTTATATATATGAAAAGAGAGCAAGGTGAGGAGAGTTGGGGAGAGAGGGGGATATAGGGAGTGAGAGAGAGGGGGTTATATGAAAGAGGTAAATACAGAATGGGATAGAGATGTATTTTTTGAGAGAGTGATAGGGTGGGAGAGGAAGACAAAGAGGGGGGGTTAGACAAAGAGAGATTTGGGAGAGAGAGTGAGAGTGAGAATAACAACAAGTAGAGAGATAAAGAGGTGGTAGATTTAGGAGACAAAGAGGGTAGAGATAGTGGGAGGGAGGGACAAAGGGGAAGAGAAAAAAGGAGACAGACAAAGAGAGAGGAGGAGGAGACTTGGAGGGGGGTGGGGAGGGGAAGGAAAGGGAGGGAGGAGGGAGGAAGGAGAGAAATAGATGAATGGAGAGAGAGAGAGAGAGAGAGAGAGAGAGAGAGAGAGAGAGTCTAAGAGGCAGGATATAGAGAGGGATTTAAACATTGATTATGAATAAAGAATATTGAATCAACTATAATATTATGCTTATATTAAAATAAAAAAGTAGAATCAACGTACCATAATCATCATTAAATAATGTGAGATCATTATTGAACTGTAGGTTAATGGTCATATCCATAAAATATCATTATAAAACAAGAGGTATAGGCATACTGCACTTAGGGCTTGGGTGTGCATGGGGTTAAAGGTAGATTATAAGTTATGTGTTGGCTTAGATGGAGCTAGGGGGTTCTAGGTGATGGTCTAGGTCTAGTTCATGGTCTAGATCATGGTCATGTTCATATAAGTAATCCATTGGAAGAATAACAAAAACTTGACACTCAGCTTACAGGTGAGGCTACATTTCTGTATTTCACATATTCTTTATTCATTGTGATACATGCCTCACCTTTAGATGGACAGAGAGAGAGGGAGGTATAACTACAGGAAAAGAGAAGGAAAGAGAGACATAGAAAGAGAGAGGCAAAGAGAGAGGGAGGTATAACTACGGGAAAAGAGAAGGAAAGAGAGACATAGAGAGAGAGAGGCAAAGAGAGAGTGAGAGTGATACTAACAACAACGAGAGAGAGAGTGAGACTGAGTGTGAGAGAAAGAAGGGATATAGAGGGAAGGGGTGATAGAGATATATAAAGAGAGAAATGGTAAGAGAGTATAGGAGAGAGCGGCATGAGGATATAGTGAGAGTGAGACTAACAACAACGAGAGAAAGAGAATGAGGTGGTAGATGTAGGGGAGAAAGAGAGGAGAGATAATGGGAGGGAGTGGAAGCGATAGAGGGAGGAGGGGGTAGAGAGAGAATGTGTGAGTGTGAGAGGGGGGGAAGAGAAAGAAAGAGAGGTGGGTTGGACAAGGAGTGTTTGAGTGTTTTAGAGGGAGGGAGAGGGAGACAAAGAGAGTGGGTAGAGAGAGAGTGAGAGGAAGGGGAGATACATATTGGGGAGGGATAGATGTATGAGAGAGAGAGAGAAGAGAGATAGTTTTAGGGAGGGGGAGAGAGAGAGGGAGGAAGGGGTGGAGAGAGAGTGAGAAATATTGTGAGAGGAAGGGGGGAGATAGAGGGAAAGTGGGGTAGAGAGATATAAGGAGAGAAATTGGGGGAGAGTAGAGGATAGAGAGGGAGGGAGAAATAGTGAGAGTGAGACTAACAATGAGAGAGAGAAAGATGTGGTAGATGTAGTAGAGATAGTGGGAGGGATTGGGAGAGATAGAGGGAGGAGGGGGGTACAGAGAGAATGTGTGAGTGAGAGGTGGGTGAGAAAAATAATGAGAGGGGGGTTGGACAAGGATTGTTTGAGTGTGTGAGAGGGAGGGAGAGGGAGACAAAGAA
>SNQJ01S0051394.1:28228-46230 GCA_010110895.2 Picea sitchensis | reverse complement strand
TTGTAAACAAATACTTGGAACAATCATTGCCAACATTATGTGCTCCCTCTTTATTGACATCCAAGGGGGAAGTTTATTGTTTATAAAATAATAGACCACATTGAGCAAATAGACCTGAGATCACTAAATGAATTGACACTGTCAGTTGCCAATGGAATCCTAACATTACAAGGTTTCTCTTTAAAAACTTTCCATATTTATTCGATGTTCCTAAATGAAGAACCATCTACATGAATTTGAAGAACACCATCTTCTCTTCTATGATGTGCATGGTATTCCATAAATTGGGCAATGCTTTGGCACCTAAAAAATCGTTGCAAACGTGGAATTATCGGAATATGACAAAGAACCTTGTGAGGAACCTTTTTTGTTACTTGATCGGTTCGATATCTACTAATTTGACATTGTGTGCATTTCATTTTTGATGCATATTATCTATTGTTGGCATTCACACATGGTGGTAAGAACCTACGTTCAAGTTAACTTTCCCAACAAAACCCTTCAGGAATTGGCCCTTTCGGCATCACCTGCATGCAAGTGAAGTCTCACCCGAGGCATATATTAGGGCTGCAGGAACTGAGTTTCTGCAGTAGGGAGAGAATGGGAGGTGTTTTTCTTATTCATTCTTACCTATATGTTCCATGCATGTTATTCTCTATTTTCTCTTCTAAGGTTTCTTAGTGAATTCATTTTTGTATTCCCATTATACTTTAGATTTCAACATAAACCAACTAATGTAACATCCATAAATTATTGCGCAATTATCACATAGAAGATATATCTAGTCTAACATGCATCAACAAATTATCCATGATCAATTACATAGAATACAAATAAACATAGTAGTTAACATGGTTCACCCAAATTTGGGCTACGTCCACAGCAATTGGCTTCTTTATTATTCTTTTTATGATTTTCTCAGGCTTGCGCACTACGCTTACAAATATTCATCATGCTATATTTTCCTTCATATAGCGTAGTCACTCTACAGTGAAAGACTCTCTCTCTCTACAACATCTCCTTATAGACATAGACTCTTTCCTTCTCAACCTATTCTCTCACTCTCCTCTCTAACATAACTCTACAAAACTCTCGACTCATTGGAACCCCTATTCTCCCAACCATTTACATATTTATATATAATTTCTAGGCCTTAAAACCCTACTTTTCTCACCCCAAAACCCTATTACAATTCATGACAACTGAAGTTAACTTGTTTTTTAGGATTTATTTTCCTTCTTTTCCTTCTGCATGCTGCCTTTTCCTTCTCAACAACTAGTCTTCCTACTTCTACGCACCTTTCTACTTTTAGTATGTCGAACTATTATCTTTCCTTTTCTCCCACTTTATTCTCTTTCTTTATTCCTCTGCTTTATTATTCTTATTGTGCATTGTACTCCTGAATGCGCCTCAAATCCATACTCCTGAGCCTCGATGTGCCTCAACTCCGCACTCTACTCATGTATTATCTTCTTTCTTCTTCTGCTTCTGCACACATCTTCCATAGGATTTTCATGAATATTATTTCCACATTTCTTGTCCAATAGCCCCCCAACACTCACCTATGTCCCATCCCACACCACTTAGTCCTGTTGCACACTCCTCATTGCTTGGATGAACTTTTGGGAGGTGTCCTTTGCTGTCGCAAGCTCCTTTATTATTGTTGTCTCTATTTCCACAATTTATTCTATCCCTTGTGCAGTCAAGGTCGTAACCTTTTCTTCTATGTCATGTGTTGCTTGCTTCACCTTACCCTGCACAGTTTCTAGTTCTCCTATTACTTTAAGTGTTTCCTTTTATAAAGGTCCTAAGCACTGTTGAAGGATATTCTATCGATCCTACATATTTTCAACTTCCACGTATGAATGCCTCTGTGCCAAAATGGTCATCATTCATTCAGTCAGTGGAATGGTGTTTATTCTCTCTAAATATTTATGTGCCTTTCCATGTGCATCCCTTAATTTTTCTTCCACGACCTTCATTTCTGGATCTTCTACCAACTCTGCCCATATTTGCGCACTTTCCTCTCAAATTTTTTTGCATTATTCCTCCAACTTCTTGATGTTGGATGTTGCTATCATTATTGTTCTCTCTCATCCTGCCCTTTCCTCTGGTAGTGTTTCTGGTGCTGTCTGTGATTTCAATTCCTCAATACTCGTGCGGAAGCCTTTTATGACTTCACCAATTTTCAATACATGCTCTTCCATAGTAGCCTCTACTACTATCAGTACTTCTAGAATTTCCTTGTACAACTTTTGAATAGAAAATTGTGTCTTCGGAGCCATTATCTCAACCCATTCCTTATGTTTTAAATATTTCTCGACCATTTCGTCAGCCTCGTTCTTTTCTTTCATCGCTCCTTCCACTTTCCATTCATTTTCTCTCTTGTCTTGTAGAGAAGTTTCATGTCATTGTTGCAATTTAGCCCTTTCATCCATCACATTTTTCATTTCTCTATTTGCTTCATCTGGATGAAGGAAAATTTCATGCAAAATACCTACTTGCAAGCTCTGTAATATGTGTATAGGAATCCGTGACACCAATATATTTAGGTGAATTATTGTTTTCATATTTTCTTGCAATTCAGGTGTTGGGAACTCAATTGCGTCTATCTCGATTCATAACATCCTATACACAATTGTTAGCTCGGTCATAGCTATATTGGTAATCTGTGTTTCGCCAACCAAACTTGTGGATGGTCCTTCCCCTGATCTACACTCTGGTTTTATTCTAGCTGCTTCCAAGAGTTGTTGCTACCAGCTGATCCTGCACCTTCTGGTGTTGTTTTGCTTATTTTCTCGTAGTTTCCTCCATGACCTCTTATGTGACATCTGATACCTGGTATCCAATTCGGTCCATATCGTCATTGGTAAAATTATAGATAGGATGTACCTTGTGCGCTTTGTTCTTCTTGCGCGCACCTCCTACTGGATCCTTCCCCTTTTCCTTGCATTTTTCTTTTTCTTTGGGAACTGTGGATTGCGCTTCTCATGGTGATGGTTTAAGGATTGCTCCAATTCCTCTCTTGGAAGCATCACATTCCAAGACAAAGGTCTTCGTGAAATCATGAAGGGCTAGGACATGAGTGGTGCACATAGCCGCCTTCAAGGCTTGAAAGACATGATCAACTGTAGGAGTCCAAGTGAAATAATTTCTTTTAGGGAGAGTAGTTAGAGGCACCATAATCTTTCCATAATTATTAACAAACTTGTGATAATATCTTGTTAAACCCAAAAAACCATGCAATATTTTGAGGGTCTTGGGGTGACGCCAATCCTGCATAGCTTCAATCTTCTTAGGATCCACCCTAACACCTAAATTTCCAACAATATGACCCAAGTACTTGACTTCCAAGGCTCCAAAAGAACATTTAGATTGTTTGAGGAAATGTTGGTGCTGAGAGAGTAGATGAAGAACTCAATCCACATGAGCAAGATGGGTTGTCCAAGTTTTACTATATATGAGAATATCATCAAATAAAACTAAGACAAAATGACAGAGAAAAGGATGGAAGGCATGATTCATGAGGATTTTGAAAGTGGAGAGAGAATTACACAATCCAAATGGCATGACCAAGAACTCATAGTGGCCCTGATGACTTTGAAATGAAGTCTTAGGAATGTCCGCCTCTTTCATACGTATCTGGTGGTAGTCAGAATGAAGATCACGTTTAGTAAACAACTGGGCACCACTTAGTTCATCCAAGAGATCATCAATGACATGAATGGTAAATTTGTCTTTGATGATGAGTTTGTTGAGGGCGCAAAAGTTGGGACACATGCGCCAAGAGCCTTCTTTCTTATGTACCATGACCAAAGGCGAATAATAGGGGTTAGTACTAGGACGAATAACATCTGCAGCGAGCAATTCTTGAACAATTTTCTCAATTTCATTTTTCTCGGAAAAGGGATGAAAATAGGGACGAACATTGGGAGGAAGTTTGTCAGGGATGAGGGGAATGGAAGAATCATGAACAACCACGAAACGAGGAAGTCCCTAGGGAGTGGAAAAAGTAGCTTGATGTTTGGCGAGGATGGATTGGAGGTCAAGAAACACAAAGGGTGTCTTAGTGGCGTGAATGGAATGGAGTTGTATGATAATGTCAGAATGACCTTTTTTTAGGATCTTTTCCATGCGATGGGAACTGATGATCTCATGGGAACCTGTTGTAATTCCTTGGAACTTCTATTGTTGGCCCTCCTAGTTGAATTGCAAGATTATTTCCTTAAAATCCATGAGAATTGGACCCATAGTCCTTATCCATTCGACACCCAAAACAATGTCACAACCACCCATGTTGATAGAAAACATATGAGATTTCATGTGGTACTAACCAATTTGGAGACACACATTTTAAAAACGCCCCCCACATTTTATGGACCCACCATTGGCAATCATGATTTGAAATTTGCTGACTGCTCGGATATAAAAATTATTTTCTTGGGCAATGTGGCGATGAATAAAATTATGGTTGCTTCCACTGTCAACAAGGATGATGAGATTTCGATGGTTAATGTAACCAATTATCTTGAGGGTTTGGGGAGCAGAGAAGCTAGTGAAAGAATTTAGAGAAATGACTAGTTCAACTTCTGAAGTTTCAAAAGGTGGAGTCATGTCAATAGGTTCAGGTGACTCGACCATAGGGGGAGCCTCGACATATTCTTAAGAAACAGCCTCAGAGATGGCCATAAAAATATTTTGTTCCTTACACTTGTGCCTAGGAAAATATTTGTCATAACAATTATAACAAAGGCCCTTGAGTTGGAGTTCATCCATTTTTTCCCGGGTCAATTTATGGATCTTTAGTGGGGTGGAAGGGGGAGTGGGAGTGACTTGTTTAGGGCGAGGAATGAAGGAGCGTTTCCTAGTTTGAGAAGAGACAACTTGTTGTTCTTCCTTAGATATTTTATTAGCTTCCAACCAATTTTGAGGGTGAGCCATGAGGAAATGTGCACAAATATCATCCTTGAGGCCACTGATAAATAATTCTCAGAAAAAATCATCAGACATGCCCTATGTGCGGAAAGATAATCGCTCAAAAGAAGCTATAAATTCTTCCACTATCTCAGATTGTTTCAACTTTGTCAAACAACCTAAATGGTTGGTGTCAGTGTCAAAGTGTTCATAAATTTATGCAACAAATTATGTCCAAGCCTCATACCCTTGGAGGGAATTTTTTTATCCATTGCCACCATTACCAACATTCTGGATCTAGATGGAGAACACCATAACTTAGTTTTTCCAACTAATCAGTAATGTCGTACAAAGAGAAATAGTTTTCCATTTGAGTGACCCAACCTGTGGGATATGAGCCATCAAATGTTTTCACCTCCACACAAGGGGGACGCAGGTCTCATAGAGAGTGTTGGGGAGGAAAAGAGGTGGACTAGGAGGATTCAGGAATTTCAAGGTTATAATGCATGGAAGAAGAGAAAGTATTTTGGGTTGGCTTACACAAGGCGATCAAAGTGTTCACTCCATCCTATCATTTCTGACAGATGGAATTCAATTGAGTGATGGATGTGGGAATTTCACAACCAAAATGCAGGAGGAACAGTTGCATGGAAATAGATCTTGTCTATTCTATTTATGTTTTTTTCCCAAGGGTTAGGGTATTAAGGGTTTCTACAAACAAGGGTTTCCCATGTGTTATAGCTCTCTGATATACATGCAGTGTCCAACAATAGTACTCGACTCAATATCTCAAGGCACCAACTAAGGAGGCTAGACCGTGCCCTTAGTCGTACTACCTGACTACCCAGGTAATAGAGAGTATCTTCCTGAGTGTTTTTCTTGGTGGCACTATAACATTCAGGAAATTAATTGGTTGATCTACGGAGGGCTTCAATATATCTAGGTTGATCCCCATAGAAGTGCTTTATGATGCACTACCACTCGAAGGGGTACCAACAGGGGTTACAAGGGTGGCCAACAATGTGCTCTTAAGTACCACTTGTAGTTCATGCATGTATGCATCCCCGACCATGGATTTATGCATTGAATGGCATATCTATGTAGCTTTAAGATGTCAGAATACATCTCTACCTTGAAAAAATATTAACCCACAATTTTCTGCCAAGGAAATTTCTCTAATACCATTTGTGAGGTACCAGATCTATTATAATAGCCGAAAATAGAAATATTGTAGAGAATAGGAACAACACAATAGATGAAACCACAACACCAGAAAAATACCTTTATTGATAGGAAACAATGGTCACTTGCCTCTTCGAGGGGAAAACCTACAACAGAGCAACGCTCTATTACAATAATTCTCAACACAAAAATTTGCATGCCCTTGACTCCCATTTATACTAAATCTATCTACCAAATGAACATTCTAGAGGGAGATCTTCTAGAAGCAGAAGATTCTATTAGGTCTTCTTACATTTGACTTATTATTTCTTATTATTAGGCATTATTAATATTGGCCTTTATTACATGGAAAATATATTATTCTACCTACATGAGGGGTTAGGGAGGTTAGGTCCCTAACACTCTTCTTAGGTTTCTTAGTGAATTTAGTTCTGTATTCCCATTATACTTTAAATTTCAACATAAACCAATTACTATAACATCCATAACTTATTGCACAATTATCACATAGAAGATAAATATAGTCTAACATGTATCAACAAAGTATCCATGATCAATCACATAAAAGACAAATAAAAAAATCGTTAACGTGGTTCACCCAACTTTGGGATACATCCACAATGACTGGCTTATTTATGATTCTTTCTATAATTTTCTCATGCTTGTGCACTGCGCTTACAAAGATTCATCATGTTATATTTTCATTCATCTAGCCTAGTCGCTCTGCAGTGTAAGACTCTCTCTCTCTACAACATCACCTTACAGACATAGACTCTTTCCTTCTAAGCCTATTCTCTCACTCTCCTCTCCAACATAACTCTACAAAACTCTCGACTCATTGGAACCACTATTTTCCCAACCATTTGCATATTTATATATAGTTTCCAGGGCTTAAAACCATACTTTGTTCACCCCAAAAACCTATTACAATTCATGAAAACTCAAGTTAACTTGTTGTTTGGGCTTTCTTTTCCCGCTTTTCCTTTTGCATGTTGTTTTTTCCTTCTCGACAACTGGTCTTCCATATTTTACATGCCTTTCTTCTTTTATTATGCCGAACTTTTATCCCTCCTTTTCACCCGCTTTCTTCTATTTCTTTATTCCTCTTATTTATTCTTCTTACTGTGCATTGTACTCTTGAATTCACCTCAACTACATGCTCATGATCCTATATGTGCCTCAACTGCGCACTCTGCTCATGTATTATCTTCTTTCTTCTTCTACTTCTGCACACATCTTCCATACTTAGGATTTTCATGAATATTATTTCCACATTGCATGTCCAACATATATAATATATAATATGATCATTATGGCATGCATCAATAGCTTGATACTCCATTCCAATATCTTTCATAATGGAACACATCTCTCAGTATGTGGGAGCTAAACTATTTGACAGTGGTAAGAAAAATTCACCTAACAATCTACAACATTAAAAAAACTAGTTAATGTAAATAATAGTAATAAAAAATATTGCATCCTTAGTTTACACATTAATTGACACTAAAAATAGAGTCTACCTTTACGTATAATATGTATGAATTATATTACGTAACTTAGGATATGTGTGATACAATTGTTTGACAATTCATTCAATACCTTCAAGTTCACCAACAACATTATAGAAAACATAATATTTGTTCTTGAGCCTTCATAAAGGGGTTGTTCTGCCTTCTCAAGTAGAGGTACATCATGAATACGATCAAATTTTTCCTCATCGATAGGAGAAAATATGTTCTAGATCAACCTATTGGTCCCATCATATGAATCAACAATATTATTGGCGTCATCTTCTTTCATAGGATTGATGTGATCTTCAATATTCACACAGTCTTCCACATCTTGTATAATAGTATTTCTACTACCACTTGACAAATATTTATCCAGCGTAAAACACCTAGGAGGATTTGTCTTTATAATTACAAACAATCAATAATATTAGTGTATATAAAAAATATTAAAACAAACGAATTTTTTTTAAATAGAATCAATACAAAGACATATATAATGAATAAATTACCATGAGAAGAAATGTATGCCCCCTTCACGATGCCCATATGTAAAACAATGTCTTTCAATTGTTTTCCTTACAAGTCTTCTTCTTTTCAATCCCTTGCGTTGATTGCAAGGGAAATAAAATTTCTCATTTAGTACCAACCTATGCCTCCCATGCAACCATTAACCCAACAACCATCCTTTGACTCTCTTCAGGTGTTGGCATTGGGATTTCCTATATTTACAACAAAATCGATTGAATCAATATAAGTACATTAATATACGAATTATATATTCTTACGGTACAAATACCATCGAATTATATTAACCCCATATGTACTAGAGAATTAACCCATTTTAGACATAGATTTATTAAAGGTTTATAACAGTAATTAACAATTAATCAACAAATCAAAATGATACATTGTTACCACATAAGTGCCAAAGCTTGACTATAAGAAAGTAATAAAATCAAACAATAGAAGAGAACTACACCAAGAAAAATTGTATAGTAATTAAATGGAACTGAGAAGACATGTTCATACATGTTTCCTAGGGAAAAAATTGTGTCCCCAAATGAAAGAGGATCTAAGGGTTAGGGATTCAATGTGGGTATTTAGAAAAGAGACAAAGTAATATTAAAAAATTGTAACCTTCAAAGTACAAAATCAGAGATATGCAGATCAATAATTTGATTTGAGGCAAGTAGCACATAAAAAAAAGACTAATAAATCATGCAACTAACAATGAGCATATTTTGTTTTTATAACAATTGCACATAGAACAAAATAGTCAAAAACAGTAACCTCCGTCCATCTTCTGACGAACGTTGACTATGTCAAAGTTGACCAAGTTAGTGAAGTCAATGACCATTAAACCATTTTCAAATGGGTAGTTGGCATCCTCTAGGTTTGTTGATAGATCAACGAACTATCCTCTTGGTTTGTCAAAATATCGATGGATATAGATTTTCATCGGAAGTCTGACGTTCATAGGGGTGCCTAGAAAAAAAAAGATTAAAATTTGAATATTATGTCGTAATTTTGGATGATATGATTGAATTTATCCTTATCGTCATAGTTGTTTGTCTAATTTTGACCTCATATGTAGTAGTGATCCACTTTGGAGTCCCCCTCCAGCTGGTGTCTAAACATGGTAATCATTTCGAGAATGAAGTATTTGCATAGTTATCCGCCAATCTAGGGCCTACTCATGAGTTCGCTTCACCATACTATCCACAATCAAATGGGAAAGTTGAGGCCATCAAAAAAGTCCTCAAAACCATGCTATAGCGAACTATGAACAAACAAAAAACCAACTGACACCACATGTTATTTTTAGCATTATGGTCATAGAGCACAGTAGTCAAAACTGCCACCAGCTTCACACCATTTCATCTAGTTCAATGGGTCAAAGTTGTCCTTCCCATAGAAAGAGAAATACCCACACTGCGTACAACAATCAAACTCCTTCCCAACACCACTCCAATGGAGCAATGATTGCTCACTCTTTAATCTCTCGACAAGGATTGGTAATCCTCTTTGCAAAATAACGAAGTCACCAAGAAATGATCCAAAGTAGTTTTTGAAAACCAAGTGAACTTTCGTTCATTTAATGAAGGCGATTTAGTATTGGCCTATAACATCGCCCATGACACCTTGTGCCATGGTAAATTTGAGTCTCTTTGGTGGGCGCCGTTCGTTATTCGACATTTCCTCACTAAGGGTGCCTACATCCTGGTGCACCCTAAAGGGGCTACTCTCAAAGACCCTATCAATGGGTTATACTTGAATAAATTTTACTCTTAGTGTAGACTATCTACCTTAGGTTTCTTGTATTTTCTTAGTGTTTTTATTATTTTTTACAAAAAACCTTTGGACGACATATGTTTGATCCTTTGTCCTTGTTTTGGAAGATGAATCATCCATCCATTTACCACATCGGGTATGTTGATGGTGCTATCTGATGGAATCAGAATGTTTCTTTGACAACTTGAGCCATTTATACCCTTGATAATGTACTAGGCCACTCTAGTGGTATATGCCTTGGACCCACCACCAATAACCAAGTTAAATATTCCATCGTTATTAGCCTCCTCGTAGAAGTTAGTCACCTCCATATTCATCACCTGAGTGTCCTCCTAGATTCCCAACTCATCATTATGGTGTTGAATAATGTGTATCTCTTATGTGATCCATGCTTATATCGCAAATACATTCAAGTTAGACTCCTATCTATAATTTTGAATCTATTACATTCACACATATTCCTAGGAATCTAAACTAATTCACAGACCACATGGATAATCGAGTCCTAGATTGGCACTTATCACATTAACATACACATTCATTTTCAACATGATTCATCCATCACAACATCAAAACACATAACAATCCACACATAATATAACGCATATGGAAAAATAGAAACATCATCAACATATATATCCCATATATATATAATCATGCCATAATGTTTCACCCAAAATATACAAAATCTATGGCATCAAAGTCGGGCCTCAAAATGTACAAAATGGGAGCCTCTACTCCTATCCATACATCATACAAAAATGAGGGCCATTCCCTTACACTACAATTTGGCACCTAGGGTGCCCCTAACTCTAGAAAATCCTGAGTTGTGAGGTCTGGTGGTGGCTCCCCACCAATTGGGGGCACTCATCCTCCTTGAGGTGGATGCCCAATCGATATTGAATCGAATATTATAGCATGTTGTATCATAGAATGCCACTTGAGGCTCCCTCCCACACACTGCACCAAGACCTACTTGTCCTAAATAAGAGGCCAGTGGGCCTTAGGCTCACCTTCCATCACTTGATCAAACCACTGTCACAGCTCATCCAAGTCCTCCCCAACACCCAGGGTTGGGGCTAGTATAGCCCTACACCAGGGTCCTCTTCATGGAAACGCCTCCTCACCCTCACCTTATTGTCTCGAGCCCCCCATTCCTCAGCATGAGAAAATTCAACCTCTTGGTCGCTCAATCCAACATCTTCAAAAAACATACAAGACACATCAATCTTATACCTCAAACCTATAAACAAATCATAAATTCAAAACATCAAAATAAAGAACCTGCTTCTGTGATCCCAAACCTCCCTAGGAGGTAGATTCATGTTGAGATACCACCAAAAATCCATACCTACGTATGGAAACTCCAAGATAATTTGCAACAAATGCCTCCAGCAATGCTCAAAATTAATAATGAAATATTGGCTTGCCTCGCCACCACCGTGGTGAGATAATATGTGATCCCAACACCTTAGATGAGTCTCATCAACATTCAAGTACTCTAGGATCACCTGGGGTCACAACAATGCCACCCTCTCTAAAACGAAAATGCACAGAATCGAGCAAAAAGGGAAGACACATNTATGTCGTTGCACATTGGTCTAACTAGGAAACCATGCATGCAAGCATCACCCATTCCGATGAAAACATCTCCCCATGCATCACTCTCTCCACAATAGCAAGTTGAGCACCAAAAATATGTTGGGTCCCCAATGACCCATAGATCCACACCACTGGGGCACATAATACCTGTGTATGCAATGAATCAATCGATGCCAGTATAATGGATCCCATAGTCAATGGATCCATAATAGAACAATGGTGTTATACCATATCATATGTACCCTCTCACCCACTGGCATGCGAGGCTAGGCATCCAACTCAATCCCTCTAATGGGAGCCCGACCACGAAGAAAAGGTCCACCTTTGCAATAAATTGGACCCCATGTCCTCACACCATGAAGGCCCATCGATCAGGCCTCCACATATTGATAAAGAACTAAAAAATACCCTCCTAATATCTCACTGGGGCACAATAAACAAACTCTAACACTCCAGCACTATGCAACCTCCACCGGGTCTGTGCATAATCCCCTGCATCCCACCACAATTGTTCCCAACCCCTCTCTCTCCAGTGGATCATACTATATCATCTTTAAACCCAACCAAAAAGAAATTTGATTCAACTAAAATCATCCAAAAACTTTTCAAAAAACATAATTTTCACACTATGTGGATGCTCCCCTGACAATCACAGACATTTGATAATTGTCGTGTAGACAGATGCACATTTTTATGCATTTTTCCTTTATATAGTCATACAAAATCTACACAACTATTTTCTCAATAGTCATGCAAATTTCCAGAACTGTTTTCTCAACAATCGCACCAACTTGCATGAATATCCACCAAACAACTATGAGCGCTACGTAGAGGAAATTACCATAGTCACACACCTTGTGTGTGACTGTGTTAATTTCCCATGTGCCTAGTGCGCAAGAAATTAAAGTATAAACGTGTAAACCTGTGCCGGTATAATTCAATCTCTTGTGCAGTCCACCTACCCCATTCATAAATATGGTCATACAACTCTTTGTATGGCCCCCATCCCAAAAAACTCAAAATCCAAAATTTGCATGAGGTCTCGGTTACTTACCAGTTTCTCCCGCATGAATCAAGCTACCCACGCTCTCTCAAAGCTTGTGAAAGTATCCACACAGGAATTCGGATCTCAACTCACACAAGTAAAAATGAGGTGAAATTATGGGCTCTATTCCCAGATATACGCCCCTTTCCCAAACTTCAAATCCCCCATTTAGGATCCCAGGAACCCTATTTTTCACCTCGTTCGCAATAGATCTATCCTAAATTTATCACCTACATGTTAGTATATTCCATTCTATATATCATTTTGACAACCCAGGGAGCCATCTCCTAGCCTTGGGCACATGTACACGCATTCATTATCATTGTTATCAAATAACTATAATATGTTCTTTATTATCAGATATTTTTCACATCGGGTATTTGGTTTTTGTGTGTGCAAGTATTGATTATGAAGACATATAGCGCATTCAGTCTTGGTCATCCTATGTATGCTTTAGGTATATGTTCAAAAATGGCATGCAATCAAGCCCTATGCAAACATTTGCGTCTCCCATTCATACCCTCTAACATTTACCCTTAGGCTCCCCCCACCTGGCTCTATGGTACCATCACCTCTGTTGCATTCAGGTACTATCAACCGATAGCATTATCACCTACATGAGTTGTCCCAAAGATATTTTCCCCTTGGCAAATTGACACTCATGTTATTATTTCCCCTAGGATTTGGAGTCGTGATAGTGTTGTATCTCATATACTGAGCCTCATACTTCTTCTCATCATTTTTCTAGCCTTCCCATGGTGGAATCCAAAATCATATTTTGTTGGTTACGTTATATGCACCTCTGCATTTTCATTATCCTCCTATATCCTCCAACATCAATTTCTTATCTGCAATCTCATCCTCCATTCATCTACCTAGTACAAAAACCCAACCATGGGGCCCCCACCCTTCATCAGTTACATTCCATCACTTGTGCCCCAAGAAGGCCAAGCCATATTTCACTAGGGCACCCGTTCTTGTATGTGTATTATCAACCCCAATTACTCTTTATTCATTTGGTAATTGTATAAATAACATTTTGATTTTAAGAAAATTGCTAGTTTTATTCCACCATAGCCAATGGTGTTTTTTCCATTGGCACAAAGCAGCCCATGTTTCCCTTGGTTGGGGTATCCCACTTTCATAGCTATCTCTGCAAACTATCCTTAAGATGGCCAAAATACCAAATAGCATATACATCCTTATCCCAAACCTCTATATTTTGACCTATCTTACATCCTTTTGCAGTATCACCCATTCAACATATTTTAACCACTATTTGGTCGTCCCACTGATGTCAAATCGTGTTTTACAATTGTTTCCATCCATCAATATAACCCCAACCAAGGGAAGTTCTTGAATCCCTTATATTTTGAACTTCATCCATGATTCCAATTCATCCACCTTCTCCCCAATAAAGTTTCTCACACCATTTTGATCAATCGATGTCAAGAAGCCCTTTGCTTCTTCTAGTCACGCCTCCTTACTTGTCCACGTCAATACACGTTTCCAGGAAGATGACACTATATTGAATCTCATTACCTCATCAATGATGAGTCTCGGACGGAACAACAAGATTCCTCATTACTTTTTGATCTCGTTGACCTCCATAACATTCAACCTCAACACAATTTTGTGTTACAGTGGGTCGTACTATGCGACCATTGCAGTTTCTTTCATAGAAGTTGAAGACCTATGAATTTGATAGGCCATCAATGCCTCCAATTTATTGACACATTACACCATTTTCCATTCCTCGATTCAAACCCAGTTCACTCATCAAAATTGTCATGTGTCATTATTGATGCCCCAAGGGCGATGCAGATATCCACTTCATCAAACAATTTTTAGTTACAATTATGAAATTTTGGTTTCATGATATGAGAATGGGGCATGCCCACCTTGTTTTTACACATATTTTTATCCTTTTTTCTCGGAGAATAATGGGTTCCAATAAATTTCCCCCTCTCCCTTCCCATGATCATTCTCCCTATTCCTCTCTATAGAAACTCCAACTCTCCTACACAATGACATCACCAACGAAAGAAACAATGATGTATTTCGGCTATACCTATGCTCCTAACCTCACACATCAAGGGGAATATATTATCATTGAAATATTTATCATATTAATATATACAATGGTTGAATAAAGTAACAACACTACATATCAATCAACATATCTCCAACATTTATAGAATCAATTCAACAAGTCACAGAACTATACAAATAGTCCCTTGAATTTCTACGCAAGTTTCTGAAATCCTTCCTATGCACATTTGTGCGAGCCAACACAGTTGAATCTGTGAAATTTATGTGTCATGTATGATTATCCTCACAACAACCCACAAAGATGCGGGAAAAACACATTAATGCATTTGATTGGGCCTAAACCACTTCAAGATTAAGGTGTACCTTGACAAAACACTCAAATTGGTTCGAACTCTAGCCTTGGGTCTATGGAAATGATGGGTAGTAACTCCAAAACATCCCCCATTCATAGTAGAAGAAATTTATTTAATAGCTTGTATTGGTCCTATAAATACATGCTTGGGGGATGCAAGCAAACATAGAATTCATTAGTATTGTTATGTTGATCATTTTCTCTTTGAGAACCATCTATTCTCTTGAGAATTATTTGAACAATCATAACAAGCGTTATACTTCTCACTCATTGAGAGGTTTAAATCGGAAGTTCTTTACCATTTTCCCTCCATTGTTAGGAGAGTAGAGCTCTATTTTGGGGGACTCAATATCCCTCCCAAGTAGGAAGAGGGGATTCTAAAATCTCCATACTTCTCCTAGGTGTTACTAATTCTAAGATCAGTCCTATTGGTAGCTATTTCTTGTGTCACTTTCATTCTTATCTTAGTTTTATTTTCTTCTTGTTCATTTTTCTGTTTTCTCTTTTGTTGATCCACTAATCAACTAAACAACTTCTATGTTGTCTTGCTGGCCTAACTAGATATTAAGTGCCTTTTTTTTCTCATCCAAGTGGAAAAACAAGCACAACACCATCCATCTCATAAGATTGATCCACATGCTCCAATAGATGGACTCCTTGGATTGCATGTACAATATCACTCCTCAAGACTTGATATGCCTTCATAAGAAATACAAAAAATACATCGTGGATTCCCAACAAATATGTAGATGAAACATGCGATGTAAATTCAAATATTAAGAGAAAAAAAAATCTCCCAATTTAGAACTTGTTTTTTGTCTATATGTGTATTGCCCCCCACCTTAAATGAGGAACATTACCATGTAGAAACACACATAAAATAAAATTTTATGCTAACTAATATTGTAGCTTACCATCTACAGGAATACACACAAATTTAACCATTTTTCTATCATTAATTTAAATACATCTACAACATGTTGAACTAAACATGAATGCAACTAATTAACTTCATACGACAACATATAATTCATTATCACACACAGATTAAAATTCCTTCAAGACAAGGAAAGGTTTGTATGAGTGGTTGATTATGCCATTTGGTTAGGACCACATCTCACATCTTATGCAGGTGTTAGAGACCTTGAAGAAGAACCAACTGCTAGCCAATCTCAAGAAATGCGAGTTTTCTCAGCAATATTTTGTGTAGTAGGTGATAGATCTCGACAATATGGAGGCCATCATCAAATGGACAGTTCCTACAAATTGCATAGAAGTTAGAATATTTTTTGGGGTAGCATAGTACTTGCAAAATTTCATATCTTTGTTTCCAGTAATAGTTTCACCACTACACACAATAACAATGGGAAATAGAGAAAGATCAATCAAGAACCAATGCTCGTGCTATCGAAATTGGAAATTCCCTTCGAAGTAGAGACAAATGCAAGTGGGTATTCCATAGGAGTAGTCATGATGCATGGAGGAACACCTGTCTAATATCATTCTGAAGTATTTCATGGGGAGGTCCTCAACTACCATACCTACAACAAGGAGCTATATGCCTTCATACAAGCTATCAAAAAGTGGAACAATTATATGATGGAAAAGCAAGACATCATCCACATAGATCACCATCCACTCTAGTATTTGCAGGACCAGAGTAAGTTACACCAAACCATTTACTATAAATGGATGTGGTTCTTACAATAGTTTCATTTGAGAAGGGTAGCACAAGTAAGTTGGCATAAATGATTTCAGAGTCACCCACATCCAATATTATAGCTTTGGGAACTATGATGCATAAGGAGCCTTTTACCCATGATGCATACATAGAGGCATACATAGAAGATGAGGACTTCAAGGAGGATTTTCAACAACTACATGGCCAAATTCATATAGAAGAAGGTGACAACAAGGATGACTATCATTTCCAGAATGGTCTACTCTACATTCTCGACAATATTTGTGTTCCTAAAGGTGAAAAATTGCATCATATCAGAGAGGCTCACACCTCCAAGGTTGCAAGACATTTTGGTGTTGGGAAGACAGTTGTCAAATTACATAGGTATGTGTATTGGCCCATAATGGATGAAGTTGTAGCATGGTATATTAGAGGATGTATACTTTGTTGTACCAACAAGCCCAGTAATAGGAATCAAGGTCTATACCATCCCTTACCGGTACCAGATAGTCCTTGGGAAAGCATTTCCATGGATTTTTTGGGTGGTTTAACCACCACTCAGAAGGGACATGACTATTTATTTTTGTTAGTTGACAAGTTCAACAAAATGTGCATTTTTGTGCCTTGTAAAAATACCATCAAGGGACATGAAGTAAAAAACTTGTTCTTTGAATAGGTCTATGTGCACTTTGGGATACCGTGGAAGATCATCCCATACAAGGACACCATATTTCTTAGTGCCTTCTAGACTACATTGTGGGAGAAGAAGGACACTAAGATCAAGAGGTCTACAACATTCCATCAATAGACAAATGGGAAGACAAAATTAGTCAACATGACTTTGGTGCATCTTTTGAGGGGTTACAATCAAAAGAATCCAAAGACCTTAGATGAAACTCTGATCTATATACAACACTCTTATAATCGAGTAGTCCACACTTGTACTGGTAAGTCACCTTTTGCAACTTGCTTTGGATATTTTCCACATTCACCCTGAGATGTTGTATATTAACAACAAAGAAGAGTAAGGGAGAACCTCACAAGAGGTGCACTAAAAAAAGAAAAAAATGTTTAGATTATCAAGCAGATCCATTTTCAAGTACAAGAGACGATGAAGAAGTCACGAGAAAATTACAAGGCTATACATGACCAACAAAGAACAAAGAGAACATTTAGAGTGTGTAACAACCCTGGTTAAATAGATGCATATGGATTATTAAGTAAAATTAATTAGATAATTAATTGTCCTAATATGGTTTTAGTTAAACAATGATTAGTATTAATAATATTATTTATTTATTTATTTATGTATTAATTAATTGTTTATAACTTTTGATTGATTAATTAATTAATTAATTAATTACATAA
>SNQJ01S0051394.1:0-28066 GCA_010110895.2 Picea sitchensis | reverse complement strand
TTTAGGTTTGTATTTCTATTGGACATCTTCTGGTTTTTTTTTATTGAGGAGTTGGGTTCTGGAGTTTTGGTGAACCATTGCAGGAGGCACCGGGTTGCTGGGGGTTTTGGGCACAGGGGCCAGGATTCCTTATGGTATCCTAGAGCTAGGGAGCCGGACAGGATGCTCCTAGCTGGATGGGTGGTTAGTCAGTTTTGGGTAGGGTTTGGTGAGTGCATCAAGCTAGGCAAAGCAGCAGGGAAAGGACAACCACGACAAGAGGGAATTAGCATCAGACATAGGTATTTTATTTCTGTTATGTAATTTTTATTTTGTTATTTAATTCACTAGATTGTTGTTCATTAATTAATTTAACCTTCTTATATGCTGAATGAAAGAAATTACTTAGCCTTTCTACGTAGAAGTAATCTTATATGTTTCAATTTATGGATTTTATTAGACTTAATTAAATATGGTCCCTACACATGGTATCAGAGCTTCAGTTTGAAGCACTAGAGCCTTAAGGGCCTACCTACCCACCTACCCAACTTAGGAATGGAACTGTACCCACCCAGAAATTAGATAAATCTAGTAATCTAGGGACCCTGAAACCCTTAATTAGATAAATCTGGTCCAAGCTCTAGCTCCACCTATCCTGCAAGCCAAAAACACAGTTTTTTTTTTTTTTTTACAGATATATATATAAACAATATGCCCAATTAAAATTAGTATAATTTTATACATATTGAAAGTAACAAACAATAAAACAAAGATATATAAATTATGTTCTGCCCAAGTCTAGATTTAAATATAAATAATAGAAATCATATTGAAATTGACACCAGGGTTCAAGTGCTAAAACTTATTTATGTATATTTTATTTTATAAATGCCATAAACTATAACTAATAAATTGAGTATGCTATAAATTAAAAAAAAAATTATAGAGTAGTTTTTACCTGCTGGCCATAGGTGCCCGGAGGAACACGATGACATTTGGAGCAGCATTTCTAACAGTAGAACATACATGGTTTTCGGTAATGATTTTTCGAACACCTGAGTGAGCATGCCTGTTGTACACATACAAGAACAACTGGGCAGCCTTAGGCTCAAGGCCAAATAAACATGCTCCCACATTTGAATCTAGAACAACAATAGTAATTGATGTTATTCCTCCCAACTAGCGTGCCTTCTGGGTATTCAAACCATATAGAATTGAATATACAAGAAGTACAACTAGAGACCCAAAGTATAGACATCCCAAGCGCTTATCCCAAGTCACAAGCGAGGAGTCCACAAGGCATGCGATATCATAAAAATGGATACGGCAATGAGATAGAATTGTTGCTAGGCCGAACCCCAATTGATGAGGTTGTTCCTCGATTACTATGTCCCGAGAAAGAAATAGGAGCATTGCGTTAAACCCCCCAACCCAGAATAAAAGAAAAGAATGTTTGCACCTATTATTATCTGAGCAATGCAATGTGCCTCTTGTTTATCAAGTAGGTACAGGGATTGCCTCACTTTGTTCACGCGGCCCTATTATCTCAGTAGCGAGCTCCGGGCTAGCAAAGCTGCGGAGACGAAAGGAGGAGAGTTGGCCCACTATTTATTTACATAAACTAAACCTACAAGCCCAATCTCCAATTTTCCCATAAGCATCAAATTACATGCACAACGCACAAGTGCTTAGCACTAAACCAAGCTCATGCGACCATTCCACAGTCAAGCCAAGACCAAATGCCCAAGCGACAAGACACCAAGGAAGATTTTATACTGTGCTTGGCGCGTCTCAATAATGTGCGTGCATTGCAAAAACTTTATTAATAAACCAAAACAAAAAAAAAACACACAAGCCAGTGCACAAGCTCCAAACCGATTCACATGGAGGACGAGCCCACAAGAGCGCTACGCGTTCATAACCAATGTCAGCACACCTGCATCAACAACAACGCGAGATCGAACAACCATGCAACATACCAATCTCAGCGTCAAGTGCCCAGATCCGAGCACCAAATCCCAGCGCCCAAAACCAAACGCAGCCCGTACACTGTAAATACAAAAATATAATAACAGAAAAAAAATAAAAGCGAACATTTTTTTTTTACATGGGTTAGCAATCACATCAAATGCGAGTCAGCGCTCAAACCAAGCACTCATCGCCAAGCTCACAAGACCATTCCACTAGTTAGACGCACATTACAACACTCAGCGCAAGTCAAGTGGAGGGTATCTCACGAGGAGCATTGTGTTTACACAAGCACCAAGTCAAACAAGCCACACAGCTACCAAACTCAACATACAACCCAACGCCCAAATGACCAAACGCACAAGCGCCAAACCAATCCACCAAGGAGAGGTCCATACAAGACAATGCCTAAATGCACAAACGCCAAACACCATGCATCAATTCACAGGGAGGAGGAACCCACGGGGAGGAGCCGATACATCAACGATTCGGGGTATAGTTCTGAAAAAGGGTCGAGGGTAAACCTAGATGTGGGTGGATCGGCATTTTACCCAAAGATTGACGACAACGCCCTCAGCTCAGATCCGAAAGGAAAGGCTGCAGAGTGGAAAGGACGAATGAATTCCATAGAACCGCCTGAGAAATAATCTAGAGGTAGACGTATCGGCGAGATTCTGAAGGCGGCAAGTGAAGGATGTGTTTAGGGTTTGGGGAAGGCGGAGCGTGTAGGGTTTGGGAGTGGAAAGAAAAAGGGACACATGGGCCTCATGTGAGGACCCACGATGCCCATTTAATGAATAATGAAACCACAAGAATCATACCACTAGACCATATGGCCATATATTGAAACTAATTTAAAAATTTTAAATTTTCTTTGTTATGATATTTTATTTTATTTTATTTTTATTATTCAAATTATTTTTTTATTTTTTTTCAAATTAGTTTTTATTTTATTTTTTATTATTCAAATTATTTTTATTTTTTTCAAATTAGTTTTAAATAAGTTTTTTATTTATTTATGTACTTATTATTTTAATTAGTTTATATTCAAACCACAAGTAAAGTTTAAATTTGAATTAGTTCTTAATTTTAGAATAAAAATTATATTTTTATTAAAGTTTAAAATTTTTAAAGCAAAGTTTTATTTAAAAAAAAATTTTAATTTTAAAGTTTTAAATCTTAAGGAGCAAAGTTTAATTTTAAAAGGGGGGGAGTAATTAGCTTTAATCTTTAATTGAGTTTAAGCCCTAAGTTAAATAATAAAATATTAGTTAAGCTTTAACTAATATTAGTTATCTTAAATAAAAGGTGTCATTAGGGCTTAGACTAGGACAAGCGGGAAGGATGCGACATACACACTAGGAAAGTAAGCTAGAGGAATTGGCGAGTATGGTGCAAAGCTAGCGTAGCTACAGGGAAAGGGTGTCAATAGTTTTCTTAGGCGAGGAAATCAAGCTTAGACGCTTTAACCCTAACCTAGCCAATCCCCTAAAGAGAGTAACGTCTGTTTACAGACAAGTAAATCATTCTAGTGAGCCATTCACTCTTTAATTTTATAGTTTTTGTACACTCTCTCATTAATAAAAATTGTTCATTAATGTATGACTATGTTTATTTCAATATCTTTGTATATTTCATTATTATATGTCTACCCTCATTTCGTTCTCAAAATAATCGGATCAATCTCTGTCAACCTGTCGACCTCTCACTACTAAAGCATCTTTGGTCAATCCTTCCATGTTCTTTCTTATTATTTCTTCTGATAGTAGAGATGCAACCATGTCCTTTAGCACTAATTTGGTTTTATTACTCCCAATAGCCATGACTAAGCTATCCCAAGATTCTGGCAAAGATCATAATAGGATAATACATTTCTCATCTTGAGTTATTTTAATATATGGATAAGATAACTGGATTATAATGGTATTAAACGCATTTAAATTCTTAGTCATCGATTGGTCATCACTCATCCTCAGAAAATACAGTTTCTTTCTAAGAAACAAATTATGTACTATATATTTCGACTGGTACAAGTTTCCCAAGTTGTCTCACGGTTTATTGGTTGAATCTTCACTTGAGAAATTTAGCAGTACTAAATCTGCAAGACAAAGTCGAATCATAGTACTTTATCTTATCTCAAGATTCTCCAATTCTCCCATCGAAATACCTAACAACATGGTACCTGGATAGACTGTTGTAAGGAGATCTTCAATTTTAAGCTTCCAAAGCTCAAAATATTTTCCACTAATTTTTTCGATCTCTATTCTCAAGTTTCTTGCCATTCTCGAGATCCTTCATTCACTGGGTCAATATATTTATCTCTATATTCCTCGTTTCCAACTGTACTTTCCCCAATATTCTCTACAAAATCTACATCTTCTTCATTTTTCGCTTTCTCTAGAGTCTTTTCCTCTAATCTACAACCCACACTTTCATTTTCATTCTTCTCACCTTGAGCTTATTCTTCTTTTTAAGGTCCCAAAATTTCCTACTCCAACAATTAATTTTTAAAAGACACCACTCATGCCCTGACAGAAGATGACTTATAAAATATAGGATATCAAGGAAAAGAAGTGATAGACGAAGTGTTTCAGCATGCGATGCAGAAAGAAGAAGAGATACAAACATACATGCAAGAGAATATAACTTCATTGCATCATCTTTTGGAAGCAACCGAGATAACACTGGAGAAAAGAACATGAAGGAAAATAAAAGTCCACAACTGCAAGAGAAACGTTACAAAAGTTCATTGCAACATGGAAGAAGGTCTGAAGTGGCCCGGGACGAGCCACAAGTGAGTGTTGGGGGTTTATTGGAGCAGTGGGACAAATTTTGGGATTTATTGCAAGAGAGAAAAACGTGCAACAAATCGACTAAGGACCAAGAAGCGTGGAATAAAGGAATACAGTTAACACATTTTTAGGGGTCAGCACATGTGAAAGGAAAAAGTTAGTTAGAAGTAGTTAGACATTTTGGTTCATTTTGTAATGGGATAATCCCTATTGCAAATGTATAAACATGTATGGGTTTTGGGTAGAAAAGAGTATAATTTTTTAGAAGTTTGGAAAAAATTTGGAAACATTTTGGAAAAGTTTGGAAAAATTTTGGAAAAAGTTGGAAATTTGAGAGTATATTATGGATGAGTAAGTTCTGAGCTAAGTGTGCACTATATGAAAAAACGACAAGGCCATAGTGGGTAGAATTGAGATATCATGTATGAGAACAATGTGCACATTTTGTAATAAATGATGTTGAATAATAATATAAGAAGCTTGTTGTTGTGGATGTAGCCCAGTTTGGGGTGAACCACATTAATTATGGTGTATTTTTGTTTTGGTGTGATGTGTTTGTTCATTAGTATTCTTATTCTACACACTTAGTGAATGAATGATTATTATGAATATGTTGGTTCTACGCACATGATTAATGGTCTAATGAATTAATGTTAGGTATTCTGGTAAGAATGAATGCCTCCCTTCCCTTCATGACTGTAGAAATTTTGTTCTTGCAGTCTCCATAGGTACCTCAGGTGAGACTTCACCTGCTTGCAAGTGATTCTGAAAGGGATGATATATTTAGGGTTTTGTTGGTTATTTAATGTTGAACCCTAGGTCTTCCCACTATGCACCGACATATGGTTTTGTTTTCGAGACCGAGATCTGCAACTGAGGGGAATGTGGATACCCACTAAGGAGGAGAGTGGAAAATGGTTGGACATGAAGGATATTGAGTTTGATGTACATCAGAATAAGAATCCATGAATCATTGCAGAGAAATGGCTACAGATGTATGTTTTTACTTATTTGCATGAAATTTTCTTTGTTAATTTTCAGAATATTTTAGCGGAGTGGATCTAGATATTAGTAGAACAAAATGGGAGATTTCACATCGTTGTTCTGAAAAATTGGACTCTTGAGTTAATTTAGCAAGTCAATACTATAAGTAATCACATATCATGTGCAGTTGATTTCTAGTTGGATAGTATACTGGGATGTTACATTATTGAATTTATTATAGATTGTACTCATTCGTATAGTGCTCCTGAAAGAGAATTATTTAAGGGACCACACGAAAGATACTTGAAGTCACTATCTACTTGGATTAAGATGTTGTTGTGTGATATGGGGGTTATGAAGATGGAATATGATTTCCATAGAAGCTAAGTTCTTTTGCGCATAAAGGGGAATGGGGGCTGACCAAGGAATGGTCTGAGTGTTACAGGAAAGAATGAATGAGAAACAGATGGGATGATGATGCCGAGAGAAAAAGAAGGTGTGATAGAAGAAGAGATTGGGGTATTGCGCATCAGAAAGAGGTTTTGATATAGTAGGAAGAGAATTGCGGCTAATAGAGAGGAGCAGTACAATGGGTTTGAAGAGAGAGACACTAGCGTAATACTCCAAATCATACCACACATAGAAGGTCATCTCATCTCAATAGAAGAAGATCCCACTCAGGCCATAATCTACTTCGATCCTACGACCCCTTGTGTGTCTCCAAGGTAAGAAGAAACTTTGTCAATTTTAGTTAGTAAGGGAAGTAAAGATAGCGGTCAAAACAATGGAAGTAGTACAATAACCAAGATTTAGATAGTATCACCAAGGAGGAATACGACATAGAATACGATGGCAAGAGTAGATCCCACTTTAAGAATGCATGTCTTTCATGGGGAAGGTTCAGAAGATCCATAACAATATTTTTCCATTTGTGAGACAATATGGACTATGAAGAATGTCCAGGATGATGATGTGAAGATTACACAGTTGGCGATGAAATTCAGAGACTACATGTTACTATGGTACATGAAATGTCAAACTACAACATGTGTAGGGAAAACTAGAACATTGGAAGATGTAAGACAAGATCTATTAAAAGAGTTCCAAAAACCTTAGTCTGAGTCACATTGCATTACAGAACTGAACGAGATCAAGCAGATAGTGAATGAATCAGTGTGGGACTATGATAAAATATTCAAGATACTAAAGGATTGGTTGACATTCCAAAATCCATATGAACAACATAGGGAGTGGTTTATTGTAATATTGTTGTTGCATATACGTTTCCCCTTGACACAACAAAAGATTGCGTCACAGTTGGAATCCCTAGAAATTTCTATGAAATTGGAAGCATCCCCTATAGGATAAAATGGTGGAGGGATGGCTCAAGTTCAGTCCCAGTTAGCATTGCTGACTATTCAATTGTGGGAATGTGTTAAAGGAAAATAAAAGCATGAGGAAGTATGACATGTCACATGTAGAATAAAGGTCATCATAAGAACGATTGCCCAAAATTTCAACAGTATTTGAATATAGGAGCTCTAAATCCATTAAGGATATGGTGTGATATTTGCAAGATGATGAGTCACCACCCTATTGCTTGTCCATTGATGCAGAAATATCAAAGTTGCACAAGAAACTTATTTTGTGATTTTTTAAAGTTAGTGGGACATGAAGAGAAGGATTGTCACGCATTTGATTTGACGAGAGAGTGCACCACAGATGCATACAGAGTCCAAGGAGAAGAATATGAAATAGGAGATCTGCAGTATAATAATCTGAGAGGTTGTAATCAAGGAGGAAAAGGAGGATTTAGTAGAGGAAAAAGACCAATTATATGTTATAATTGTAATCATCCTAGACATTTGGTGTTGGACTGTCTGAATCCCTACATGATGTGCACATACTATAGACAACTAGACCATGCAACGGAGGATTGGCCACATCTAATAACAAAGTGGAAATAAAAGAGGAACCCAAATATACATATGATAGAAACAAAGGAGTGTGAATAAAAACACAAGATAGAAGTGGTTATGTCAAGAGTAACAAAAACCAGAGCTAATGCAAGGAATCAAGGAAATAGGATCTGCCATTGGGTTAGGAAAGAAACAAAAAATCCTCTGTTGTTTGACCCTAGAAAGGATAAAGAGACGTATATGCAAGCAAGGAAGGAAATGATAGGAGAAGAATGGATAACATCGACTTCAAATGCACCACCTTTATATGGCATGCTACCGATGTATGATATGCCACCAGTCTATAACCATTTAGAAAGGAAAATTGAGAAGGTAAGTACATTGAAAAGTTTCTTAAGAAGTTGTTTAGAACTATTGTAGGATAAGTCTTCTTTGAGTATGATGCATGGAATGATCATTTTTTTCACCCAAGAGAAAGAGATACATTTTTCACACCGAGCAGTTAACTAGGTGCACTGCAAGAAAAGAACAAATAAGGAATTTATACTCAATGCGAAGATAGGAGACTACGACATGGACAATAATATTTTGCATCTAGGTTATGATGTGAATGTCATTATGAAGCAGACCTGATAAATAATGGGTAATCCTAAGTTGATCTAGTTTCCCATTCATTTGAGGTTAGTAAATCAACATAATATTATTCCAATTGGAAGGCTGACAGGAGTACGCATTAGTATTGATGGAGTGCGCATCCATGTTGATTTTGAAGTGATTGAGATAGTGGATGGTATCACCCATTACCCAACACTACTTGGAATTGATTGGGCCTTTGAAAACTAGAATATCATTGATATGAAGAAGAGAGAGATGATATTTGAAGTAGAAGAATTGAAGGTTACTACATTGTTGGATCCTACTGAAGGAAGAAGATAAGTAGAACCAGTAAAGGGAAAAGCGCTTGATAACATGTATAATATGACTACATAGATGGAAGATTATGTGAAACCTATATATGATGGTGTACTTAGTTGGAGAATTATTATTTCATGCATGTCAAATTTAGAAGAAGCTTTGGATAATTGGAAACAGAGATTGCATGAAGTGTCTACAACGAAATGTGCTCATATTACCCATGCATTGCTATGGATTGGAATTGAAGTATGTGATCCTCCGAGCTATGATGGACTAACCGATGTAGCTTTTTTTATAAGATAATTTGAATTGTAAATATCATTTCAACAAAGATTACTAGCTTTAAATGTTGCACTAAAAGCAACCCTGACAAGATGGTTTGTTGTGAATAAGAATGGAATAAGAGATTGGCAGTAGTGAAAAAGGCTATTATAGGTCAGGTTCGGGACATAGAATGAATATACTATGCAGAAGTATATAGGATTGATTTGTCTGTTGGAGAACATTTCAAAGTGCATTGTGACATGGTGTAAAGTACTTAGGCTAGAATTAACGCACTATTTTGTACACACCTTGGACACAATACTAAAGAATTGGTATTTTGAACTGGAAGTGCACAGAGGAACATCAGATTGGAAAGAATTAACTCAAAAATTCAAGGTAACTTTTAGTTTTGAAGATGATGCTCCTTTGATTGACTCATCCTTGTAGGTCATCAAGAACAATATTTTTATATCAGAAAACTCAATGAGATTGGTACCCTTATATAGTGCGCCTAAATTTACTGTGACAGTTGAAGAACTTTTGCAATATTATAATGTCGTTGAAGAAGACCAAGAAGAGGAAGATACAAGAAATGTGAAAATACCTTAAACTGAAGGAGAATGTGCAGTAGAAGTTCCAGAACTCAAATTGGTCGTATATGCAAAAAAATTGAGAAAGAACAAAGTAAATATTGGTACCGAAGATAAGCCCAATTTTGCAAACATTGGAGACTATTGGAATGATGAAGTTGTTGATGAGATAGCTAATTTAGTGCATGAACATAAAGACCTCTTTCTGATAACATTTTTAGAGATGAAATGAATTATTGGGGAGTTAGGAGAGATGAAGATCCCCTTGAAGTAAGATGCTAAGCCAGTGAAGTAGAGACCAAACAGATTGAACCTGGTGTATAATAAAAAGTTGAAAGTGAAGATAGACAGAATGTTGGAAGCTGGAATCATTGAACCTCTCGCAGAATCAGAGTGGATTAGTCCAATGGTGGTTCAGGATAATAAGGCATGAGGGATCAAAATTTGTGTAGATATGAGGAAATTAAATGATCCCTGTTACATGATCCGTTTCCGACTCCATTTATAGATGAAGTGTTGGAGAATGTAGGAGGAAAGGAATCTTATTCATTCACTGATGGATTTTCAGGGTACCATCATATCAAGATTGTGCAGAAAGATAGATATAAGAATACATTTGCGACAAAATGGGGATGTTACTAGTACAAAGTGATTCCATTTGGATTGAAGAATGCACCAACAATTTTCTCTAGAGTGGTTGTAGTAGCATTTAAAGAATTCATTCATAAGTTCTTAGAAGTATACTTAGATGACTAGACTGTGTTTAGTTTGTTGAAATATCACGTTGAGACTTTGCATTTGATGTTGGATAGGTGTAGGCAGTTTCAAATATATTTTAATTTGAAGAAGTGCATTTTCTATGCGTTATTTGGTATCTTATTGGGACATGTAGTGTGTAAGAAAGGACTGTTAGTGGATCCCGCAAATATTGTTGTAATTATTTATTTACCTCCTCCTACTTCAGTGTGACAGTTACGAGAATCATTGGGTTACACAAGGTATTACAGGAAGTTCATTAAGGGATATGCATAGATCATATCCCTAATGGAAAGATTACTAAAGAAGAAGAACATGGTTCAATGGAACCAGGAATGTCAAAAAGGTTTAGATACTTTGATGAAAAAATCAGTTATCGCGTCGATTTTGATATTTCCATATTGGAAGAAGGAGTTTCATGTTCACGTAGACGTGTGCTCTATAGCATTATGCATCATTCTAGATCAGTCAAGAGAAGGAGATATAGATCGTCCCATTGCATTTGCAAGCACGACATTGTGAACCATTGAACATAATTATACTACTATAGAACATGAAGAATTAGCAATGGTGTATGCAATGTAGAAGTTTAGGCATTATTTGTTGGGCTCACACTTTAAGATGTATACATATCATTATGCGCTAAGATACCTAGTTAATAAGCCAGTGTTGGGAAGGAGAATATGTAGATAACTATTATTGTTTCAAGAATATGACTTTGAGGTAATTGTGACACCAAGGAAATTTAATCCAGGACATGTTTACTTATCGCACATACTATCAGGGGAAAATGCACGCATTTTGGATGAAATTCTTCTAGATGCACACTTATTTGAAGTAAAGATGGTTGATGACTATATTGCACATATAGTCTAGTTATCAAGCATAGGAGTATCCCCACCTGAGTTTACAGTTGCACAAAAGAAACAATTAGTAGTGAAGGCAACAAACTATCAACTGATAGCCAGAAATTTGTACAAGTTAGGTGCAGATGGTATTCTGAAATGATGTGTATTGAAGCATGAAAGACATATGATATTTCCAGAGGCACATGAAGGAGATGTGGGAGGCCATTATGCAAGAAAAGCGAGAGCTCATAGGATTTTACACATGGGACTATGGTGTCCCACCCTTCATAAGGATGAAATTTGTTTTTGCCATACCTATGATGTATGTCAAAGACTTGGGAAGCCTCCCATGAGAGATGATATTTCGTTAGTACCGAAAGTAACAATACATTATTTTGGTAAATGGGTCATTGATTTTGTTGGACCAATTAATAGACCAACAAAGAAGTCAAAATACATATACATCATTACTGTTATAGATTACTTGACTATATCGGATGAAGCCAAAGCATTCAAAGAAATCATGACATGATCGACACATTAAATAGAAGAAGTTCAGAAAGCACACGAGAAATCCTAGCATGACTGACACATTAAACAGAAGAAGATCCAGACAAGAGACTTAATTTTTCTTTATGACAACAAGTTTTTGTACCACCCTAGAAAGTTTTAGATGCATAGGATATGTCCATATGTGATTAGATTTGTGATAGAAGCAGGTGATGTCAAGTTGGAAAAACTGAAGGGGGAGGTTGTGGAAGGACTGGTTAACGATAGTCAGTTGAAATTGTATAGGAACAACAATGCCTCCACACACTAGTCTGAGTGCACACTATGTGTACCATAGTTTATGTATTATAGTGTATTATAGAAGAAAACAAAAAATAAAAGAAGAAAAGCAAGAAAATAGTTTTAGTTAAGAGGCATAAGTTTGAAGTTATGCATAAGGTTTTTTTCAAACTAACTGAGAGAAACTAGAAAATGTCATGGAGATGTAGAAAAGGGGAAGAAATAGTGCGCAGAAAGGAGGATGGACTTGCGACATAAATCTATCTAGAAGGAAGGAAACACTTTAAAGAATAGACATGATGGGACAAACATTTAAGAGTAAACATGACAACAAGGTAGTGGAGTTGCATAATAATAAATGAAAAATGGTAAGAGGATTTTGATAGGCTGGAAAATATAACATATAATCTGTCGGAGGATATAAATTTAATGAAGAGTTAGGGAAATAATTGAAGGTGCATGTAAGTGGATTATACTCCAAATTTATAAAAGAAAATGCCGTGACCGCAAGAGAAATGTTCCAGAAGTTCAAGAAGGCTTGAAGTGGCTCAGATGAGCCACAGTTTAGTATTGAGGGCCTGCTGGAGAAGGAAATTTTGGGAATCGCATATGAGAAAAATGTGTGACAAATTGGCTAAGGAGTAGCACGCACAGAAGAAAGGGAGAAAATTAGCACATTTTCACAGGTCAACACATGCGGAAGGAGGAAGTTAGTCAGAAGTAATTAAACATTTTAGTCCATTTTGTAATGTGTTAAGCCCTAATGTAAATGTATAAATATGTATGGGTTTTGGGTAGAAAAGAGTAGTTTTTTTAGAAGTTTGGAAAAGTTTTAAAAAAAATTGGAAAAAGTTGGAAATTGGAGAGTATGTTATGGATGAGTAAGTTCTTAGCTAAGTGTTCACTACATGAGCGAACGACAAGGGCACAGTTGGTAGAACTGAGATATCATGTATGAGCATAGTGCACACCTTTTGTAATAAATAATGCTAAATAATAATATAAGAATCTTGTCATTGTGGATGTAGCCCTATTTGGGGTGAACCATGTTAATTATTGTGTCTTTTTGTTTTGTTGTGATGTGTTTGTTTATTATTTTGGTCATTGCGCACACTTAGTGAATGAATGATTAGTATGAATAAGTTTTATGATGGTTCTCCACACATGTTGAATGGTCTAATGAATGAATTTTAGGTAGTCTCGTAAGAATGAATGCCTCCCTTCCCTTCATGACTATGGAAACCTGGTTCTTACAGTCCTTGTAGGTACCTCGGGTGAGAATCCACTTGCTTGCGGGTGATTTAAAAAGGCCCAGTACATTTAGGGTTTTTTTGGTGATTTTAATGTTGAACCTTGGGTCTTCCCATTGTGCACCAACAATAATATACTATGTGGAAGCCATAGGGTATAAAATCTCTATTTTGGTCCTTCACCAATGAGCTATTGAAACCCTCCAAGATGGTTTGGTAGCAAATCTCTCCCAGAACTAGTCGGTCAGGTAAATAGGTTGGTAATAGGTGTGGGGCTCCAATGGCTCTAAATATTCTAAGGTAGGTGATATTCTCCTCTAGGTACTAGTGTCCAATCTTGGAGATGACCTTTTTCGCTAACTCTAAGAGCCTTGGGAAACGTTTCTTAAAAATTATGAAATATACCCTTGCTAGGAATTCATCACATATCATGTCATAGGGTTTCTTATACCTGTTATCCCATAGAACACTAAAATATACGTAGACCGGAAATTCTTAAACAAGCCAACTCAGGCCATTCACAGAAAGATGTTCCTCGTGCACACCACATCTAGAAAATAAGAATCCATGAAAAAGGAGGGCACTTCTCCCAATTTTGGTTTCCGCTCTTGCCCTATTCTAGTACTCAAATGTTTCAAAATGATGGCACCCCAGTGAAAAACATTCCCTGATATAGCCACCATGTATGCTAGGCGAATCCATGCTTCTGAAAACTTAGAGCAGTCTCTTTCTCAATATAATAGGCATATCAAAGCCATTAGAAACATGTAGGGTTATATGAGATTGATGTTATTATACCATCCTAAGGATAAATTTATGAGTTTCTTGTCTTCTTTCCATGAGGATGCCAACAATTGACTGGTGTTGTGCTTTTCATAAACTTTGACCACAAAATCGGTGTTTAGCTTGACCTTAGGTTCTATGACTTTGTATTATTTGTTAATTTCCACCAGTAGAAAAACACCCACACACTACCCTCCCACATTATTTATTAAAAATTTGTACACATCAGTGTGATTAATTATCCTCTCTAGAGTTTATATATAAGGCAAGACAGGGGTGTTGGAGGCTACCATGTACAACAATGACAGTTTGATATTTTGAAAAACCTGGTCATCTAAGTTTCTAACCTATGGATCCTATGGGACATAAATTCCATAAAATCATCATGATGTATCTTATTATATAAGTCATGTGAGGAGGGAAGAGGTACCTTGGATGCAGTGTTGGAGTCGATGTCCCTGTGTAGTGGTGGCGGAGCTAGAGGTTTCTTCTGCATCATCCAAATTATTGGTTCTACTTTGAGCATGGGTTCTAATGCTTCCCTAGCATCCAACCTAGAAGCTTCATGAACCAAAAAATTATTTGTCTTTGGTGTTTTCAACGATTGATGGGTCATTGGTTGATGGGGAGGAATTTTCTTTGCAACAAACAATGTCATTAGATTCATGAATTATCAACAATTGCGAGAAATAAAACAACTTATAAGCTGAAAATTGACAATACCTAAGCGTTGGAACAAGATTTAGCTTTAGTGCTTACCATTCTGATCCAGGCCACTCAAATTTGATAACAATTGACTTAGATGGGAGAAATGTCTAGTTCTTGGGAAATTCTTGGTTGAACGAAAGCTCCCAAGAGCTCGATGAAAGATAATGTCACGAAAAGAAACAAGTTGGAGTCCTTATACCTTATTCTCGCGAGTCCCATCCAACATTAAACACCAATGAATACAACGGAATCTCTTTGGATATTCGGGCTTAAATGCATCGTCCGTGCCATGTTGTGAAATCAATGTATTACATTGATCGGGGATGCAAAGGGGCCATTGTTTTAGTACATCCGCGATTTCAAGTTCTAACAAGTTGATGTGAAATGATAGTTACGATCGGAGTTCGGGGTGCGCGTTTTATTATGGTCCAAATGTTCTACGTTAAAGTTTATCCGTTGATCCCAACGAAAGTGTGTGTTGAAACCTCCTTTTGCGTTATTTTATCGTGGCACGTTTTTTGAGACGGTGACGTGGTGTGTGCACTACGCAGCGTGAATTTTGAGAGCTGAATTTCGAGAGCTTCCTAAGCTGATGTGGCATGTCCAGATAGGTCGAAATAAATGGATATGCCTAGGCAAAGAAACAATTTTGGATTAAAATCCTAAGTGATCGAGTGGTTTATCACTTGTATTTTCCATGGCCTAGATCAATTTCAAACGAACGGTCCAGATGGAAAATCCTTTATGGTGAAAAACTAGTTATTGGAAAATTTGCTTTTGTTTCAAAAAAAGGGTAATCCTCGGGTTCTGGTCCATCGATGTTGACGAGCTATAGATAATTGGCGAGGAGAGGATTCTAGAAATTATTTCCACCGAATGCATTCTTGATGATCGATGTAACATCGACGTCAGTAAAGGGCCTACTCCTTAGTCCCTTCAAACTATATGACTCGTTGACGATCAATGGGTCCCATCGGCGTTGGTGAGTTTCTCTTTCTCACACCCCGATGAATTCACAAACCGAATGTGATGATGTGGAAGGTGACGTGATTTATGCTGACGTGGCTAAGTATGATTAGCCTGGTGATGTGGCAGATGAGGTGGAAGTATGACATCCACGTGGTAGATGACATGTCAAGTGGCGTGGTGGGTGATGGACAATGTTGACGTGACCTCTCATCACGTTGAAATCATGTAAATCTTAGTCTAAGGAATCAATGGTTGGGATTAGTTTCTGGTTAAAATCAGATGGTCACAATTGATGTGATAAGTTCATTCATCAGTGTCGAGTCCTAGCTTTCCTTTGGATGTTTTGCAACATTCCACACTGGGGGTCGATGATCAATGAACATCGGTGATTGATGAATTTTCCTATCTGTCACATAATTCTCATAAAGAAATGGTCGATACCTGATTAGCACATCGACACTTTGCAGAGGTGTTTGTCAGGGATTGGGGAAGTTAGGAAATGTAAAGGATTTTCAAATGATCTTAAAAAATACCAAGTCTTGAATTGCTTTTTCTCAGCTTCAGAACTATCTCGACCTTTCTCCCTTCTAGTGATGGTTTACATTCAATTGGGACTTAACAAAAAATGAGCAGAAACCAAGAGGAGTTCTTAAAATAAGTCATAACCATGAAAAATCAAAGTCCAAGGATGAAAGTGAAGTAAAGTGGTACTCGGAAATTCAATAAATTTTAAGGGTGTGTTGAGTGCTCAACAGATTCCCAGAGTTGTGCTAGCACTGAGCAACTACATGTGGACTAGACTTTATGGGGGGATTCATGTACCATGTTAGAGTTTTGAGAGATCCATGGAAATCCCTAATGAAGCATAACCAATATAAATTGTCTTGTTTACTACAAGGAATCTAGTTTATTAGTTTGATGGCTATGTCATAGTTATTGTTGGTTATGATAAATAGTATCCTTGTTTTTGGAAGGTAAATGTTATGGCCATCTTGGCCTAGAATCAATGGACTAGTGACCTATTTTTCTGTTTCTTATGTGGTTTCCCTACTGAATACCAATAACCATATATTCTTCCTATTTAATACAAATTTCTACTCTAGCGCACAAAAAGAAAAAATGTTATTAATATTGATTTTAAGAAAAATAAAATTAATTTAGAATAAAACATTTTATTATCAACTAGCTCAAAAGAAAAATTAAACTCTTTTTTTTTGTTTATGTCTGGAGGAATCAATAACTAGTTGGGCACGTGCTTGAACTTTTTTTTTTGTTTATGTCTGGCGGAATCAACAACTAGTTGGGCACGTGCTTGCCCCTTATGCGACACACATTGTAAGTGTGGGGGAGTTGAACTCGAAACCTCATGGAACTTCATATTCACGGCACTTGCCAATTAAGCTGCCCCTAGGGCTAAAAAATTTGAACTCCTAATACAACATTGTTATTAATATTGAATTTTTACATTGAAATAGAATAATGAAAATAAATATTGTATTCTTAATACAATGTTGTAAAGTATTTTTAATTTGGCTTGGATGTGTAGAAACAAATCCAATTGCTTCAGATGGTTGAGCAAATAAACATTTAATAATCCCATTCTGAATTCATGTGTTTGTGCCTGTACATTCTCCTTGAAGTGGCGAGGTAGTGGCGGTGAACAAATATAGATAAATGTTTAGAGAAAATGTAGGTACTTATTATCATAGTCTCTATCTTCACCTTCTTTGGGATTCTTCTCATGAGGCTTAGGATTGTGATTTAATATAACCAATAAAAGACAACATGCAAAGTATATAAGATCATGTATTTTAGTTTCATTTACCCTTTGGTACATCGGAAGGTGCCATGGCACTGCTTCTTTTTCCCCACAGTCTAGGTAAGTTTTCAACTTGCAACTTTCCAAGTTATATTGTTGTGTTTTTGTCAAAGTGCAGGTTTGTACAACTGTTGCATTTTCTCCATAATATCTCTAAGTCATTTTTTCCATAATCCCAAGTTGTGTTCCAAATTGTCTCCTTCCATATGTTGACGCGACCTCCAATCTCCCCAAACTTTTTGTCATCTCACAAATCTAGAAAGATAATTGCATTTAAGAGAGGAGAAGAGGCCAATATCTAGTTTGAAATGATGGCCAACATACCATAGTGAAACAATACTACAATCCCATGCCTGCATAACTGAATTCCCATAACTGAATTCTTATGTGAATTCCCATAACTGTTAAGCGTAATGCATTGGTGAAGAAACGTAATTACACCCATAGCATTTAATGTGGTAGGTGAACCTATTGTATAAACTATTCTAGAGAAATCCATTCCAGAGAATTCGACATTTCTCATAAGGTCTCTATACACTTGCAAAATAGCATTCATACTCTTACTCAATGTATTTAAATACGTTTTCTGGTTCAATGGAATGCATTCAAATTTTCAAGTTGTAGCTCTATCTATGTATTTCGTGTGTGTGAGATTAGTCGTAGTTTTTCTTAGCTTCCAATCTTTCATTATGGTATCAAAGATGATAGTAGGTCATCCTGTGTGAAATACTTTTATATTTTTTGGGTAATCGTTGTTTGTTGAGGAGAGGAAGATCTACTTGTGCATTAAGAGGAGGCCAAGCTAGTTGATTGAAGAGAGCCTATTGTAGGTTTTCTAACAAAGATGTAAAAAGTCTAATAAATTTTAGTTAAGCGTTGATTTTTAAGGTTGTTGTTACTCAAAAGGAAAATGGCGTGGACCATATGGTGTTTTGACCGAATCGAAAGTTATTTAAAGATATGAAGATGCAATCTTTTCATTTTGATGAAAGCTATGCTACGAGAAGGAGAAAACATTCATCATTTCAGATGCACAATGCCCCAAAAATGCCGGAAAACATGCAATTCTACTACTTCAAATGCAAGCTAGTTTTACTACCTAAAAGAAAGAATGCATATATGTTCTTTGTTTGATTATGACGTATACAAAAAGTAAACAAAAAACCTTCAATGCTCTATTAATTTCAATCAGGAGAAAGAGTCCTATGCAGATGCAAAAGACACAAAGACAAAGGCTACAAACAAAGCACACACTCAAGGTAGTGAGAACTAAAAGAGAAAAATAAGAATCTTGGTATAACAAGAACTCAATCAAGGATCCTAACACCAACAAACATCCAAGGAGTACAATAAAATGTAGAGAAGAATCCAAAAAGAGACAGGGAGAAAGAGAAAATACCCAAATTGTCCCGACAAAACAAGCAGCTAGAAAGAACAATTTTCACATTTCTGAAAAGGGTTTCAAGCTCCAATCAATACAAGAGGGAGTTATAATCATCAAAAACCAATCCAAATAACTTCACAAACCATTCACAAAGACTGGGTAAAGACTTCCACAAAACAGGTTGCAAAAAACTAATGAGAAAAAGGCAGAAAAAACTCAAGAAGGAGACTGGCGCTCCCCCAAAAGGGTACATAGAGAATTATAACACTCCCTAAAGAACTATAGGGGAGCGCCGATGATATACCAGCACTCTGATATGGCCTACAGGGGGGATTTGGTCCTCCCAAAAGCTCAGAAAAAGAGCCAAAAAATTGCAAAAAATTCACTCATAATGCATAAAAATTCGTGAAAATGTGAGTGAAGATGGGAGAAGGATAATGGATCATAAACAAACATAAAAAGTGATCTGAGAGGTGGTAAAAGGGCAGGGACAAACCAAGGAAAGACAATAGGATTCCTTCCCCAGTGGAGTCTCCAATTTATGTTGTAGGAAAATCTCCCTGTGGACAGGTAGATCTCCTCTTGAGAGCTAGACTCTTAACTCTTAAGACAGAAGGTGTTTAACATGGACACTGACTTCCTTTTAGATCTAGATAAACTAATGTATGAGGATTAAGGATAAAAGAAGTACCCTTTTACCAGATTTTGTCCCTACACAGTCTGAGTTGAGCTCCAATCTTAAACTCCTCGATAATCCTTGTAGACAAACAAAGATACAACTAGCTTCCTACTCTACTGAGATTAGCTTGAAATAGATCTATCTATTAGAGACAAATTCATGTGAGATCAAACACAGACTTGAAATACAAATTCATGTGAGATCAAACACGTGACTTTGAAATAAACAAGCCAAGCATATTATAATAATGAGAACAACAATGAAGAAAACTTACAACCATAGATGAGTGCAACAGCCTTCATCAAGTTCCCTTGTCCAAACCCCTAAACTATTCACTCCATAGAATGTTAATGTTCCGGGGATATATTGGTCTTCCACATGAGATCATAAGTTAGATGCTTCACAATATTTTTCCATCTCCTTTCAATACCACTCATGAGGTGATCATAAGTTTGGTATAATTTCACCTCCATTCCCCTCCTCTATGGAAACTTCATTATATAAGATTTGGAGACTTAACCACCATGGAGAGAATCTCTCATCGATCCACTCAAGAAAGTGGATCTCTAAGATATTTAGGGGAGAAAATATCTCTTAAGGATTTTGGGGAGGAAATATCCTCAAGGATTTTAAGGAGGAAACATTTCAACCATCCATGAGATCCTCCACCTTCCTAAAAAAATAGGAAACCAAAAGTGAGGTGGACCACACTTAATTAATCTCTTTTTCATGAATATTAATAATAATTCATGCGCACTTGATTCTCACTTTAATCAATTTCTTTCCATGAATATTAATAATAATTCATGTGTACTTAGTATTTCTTTGTCTTCATGTAACATATCCCTCCTCCACATTGACTAGGGATTGTGACATAGGTTATTCCATGGTGTCAAGGTGTATGCGACACTTATACGACACTTTACGACACTTAGGGCGAGGTACCTAGGTGTGCAAATTTCCTGTGTAACAAAGCCATTGCTACAAACCCTAGCCATTTTTCGAGCCAAGACAGTTGATTGAGGAGAGCCATCGCTACAAACGCTAGCCACTGTTTGAGCTAAGATCCTAGAAGGGTTTCAATTGGGGAAAATGAGTGTTCGATTTGTTCATTGAGAGGAGGATGGGGTTCCAGAGAAGAGGAACTTTCCTTCGACCTATGCGTTGAGGAAAATATGGGTACGTGTAGAAGAAGCTTCCACCATTTCCATTTGTTGTTGTCGTCTGAGAAATCAGAGGGACTCAGGGAGACTCAAATTCAGTGGAACCCAACGAAATTTGAACTTATTAACTTTTTTCCCTGGTCAACATGGAAGTAATTTTCTCCAAATTGAGTCTCAAAATGAAAATCCCTTCCCGATTAAGGAAAGAGTCTCTATTTTGTTGTTTTTGGTGGCATCCCTTCCCGATTAGGAAAGAGTCTTTATTTTGTTGTTTTTGGTGGCATGGAAACCCTTGCTTTCTGGAATTGCTCTATCATTCTTCCCTTATTGCAAGAGTTGGAATTGACTCTCTTATATTGAAAATGTTTCATGCAAGAGTTGGAATTTACTATGGCATAGAAACCCTTGATTTTTGGAATTGATCTATCATGCTTCCCTCTTTGCAAGAGTTGGAATTGACTATCTTATATTGAAAATGTTTTGTGAAAGACTTGGAATTTACTATCTTATATTGAAAATGTTTGGAGCTTATTGATAATGTTTGGAGTTGTTTATGAGACACTGTGTTTTTAACCATTTGCAGAAATATTTGAACTTATTCTCAACGACATGTTTGTAAGGTTGAGGGGATTTGATGCATATAATTTTTCTAGGTTCTGTGAAACATAATTTTTTTTTAAGTTGGGATAAAGAGAAGTCTATAATTGTTTAAAGTAAGAGGTTTACTTTGTTAGTAAAAAAAATAAATTGAAGGAAAATGAGAAATAAAATATGGCTTCTAGTAATAAAAGCCTAGTACAACCACAAATTCTTATCCTCACAGTAAAAAAATATGAAGATTGGGAAATCAAGATGAGAACATTATTATGTTCTCATGATGTTTGAGAGCTTGTATTTCACCATGAGCCCATTGATCATGCAGCTAAGCAAGCCTTGACAAATTATCAAAAGGATAACTCATAGATAATAGGAAGAAGGATGCAAACACACTCTATGTCATCCAAAATGGATTGGATGAGAATATATTTTTTAAGATCTTTGTAACCAAATTCTCAAAGATAGTTTGGGACATCTTAGAGACCAACTATCAAGGTATTACTAAGGTCAAGAAATTCAAGTTGCAGACCTTAAGAGTGAATATTAAGAATTTAAAGATCAGAGAGTCATAGTCACTAGACTAGTACATCACTCAAGTCATGAACATAGTAAAACAAGTAAGGATGAATGGTGAAGAACTTTCAGATCAAAATATGGTAGAGAAGGTTCTTAGAACATAGACCGTGAAATTTGATGTAGTGGTTGTAGCCATTGTAGATTCTAAGGACTTGTCATAGCTATCAATACATGAGTTGATGGGATATTTGTTATCCCATGAATCCAAAATGAACATATATTATGATTCTTTAGAAAATGCTTTCAAGTCTCAAGTTTCTATCTCAAAAGGCAGAAGTAGATCAAGATCAAGAGGCAAGGGAAGGAGCAGCAGAAGTAGTGGCAAAACAAATGGAAAGTAATATTCAAATCAAGAAAGGAGATCATATCACAATCCTCATAGAGCAGCAGAAGAAAAATCTCACAACAGAATGAGAGGTATGACAAATCCAAGGTCAAGTGTTATTAATGCAATAAGCTAGTTCATTATGCACATGAATGTATGAAGAAGAAGGATGAACTTAGAAAACATAATGCAAATTATCCTAACCCCTCCAAAAACTATGAAGATTCTTTATTTCTTACTCTTATTGTTGCTCAAGATATTTCTAGTAATATCTGGATTATAAATAGTGGTTGTAGAAATCATATGATAGGAAATAGAAATTTGATTGCAAATCTAGATGATTCAGTAAGAAATGAACTAGTTAAATTGGGGACAGATAATGTTGTAAGAGTTATTGGAAAAGGAATGGTCAATATATTGACCAAACAAGGCCGACAAAGACATATATCAGATGTGTATTATGCCCCGGGATTGAAACATGATCTCAATAGTGTTGGCGAGCTTACCTAGGAAGGGTATAATGTAATTTTTAAGGGAAATGACTGCATCATATATGAAAAAACTCCAAGTAAGAGGTTAATTGATAAGTTAAAGATGAAAACTAACAGAATGTACCCTCTCGTCATGAATTATGGTAGTCAGGATTCCTCATTTTTCCAAAATCCAACATGTTTGGATGACTCTTGGCTATAGAATTTTAGGTTTGGACATCTACATTTTGGTGGCCTAAACTTATTTCAACAAAAAAGGATGGTCGAAGGTTTTCCTCCCATTCAAGAGCCAGCTAGTACATGTGAAAGACGCATTCGGGAAAAGTAGCACAGGGATAGTTTCCTTAAGGGAATGTCTTATAGGGAAAATACACCATTAGCGTTGGTCTATACAGATCTATGTGGTCCTATACTGACCCATTCACTAGGAGGAAGATACTACTTCTTAAATTTCATAGATGATTACAAAAGAAAGACTTGGGTGTATTTCATTGAAAAGAAATATGAAACATTTGACAAGTTCTGATAATTCAACGTAATGGTAGAGAAGCAAAGTGGCCATCAAATTAAGGTGTTAAGTTGATCCGGATTATTTTTGGCAAGAAATGGGAGCGGAGATATAATAAAGAAATATACCGAGATATTGCAAGAGATCCAATAATATAAAAAAGATATATCATATGTATATAACAAGAGACACATATATACAATAATACACACTTTCTATTAATGATTGAAATGTAAAGAACTGTAAAAATTACAGAGTGAAAGACTTGCTAGAATGGTGGCAGCTTATCTCTGAGAAGAGATGTGATGACTACTCTCATTCAAAAGAATATGATTGCTACAATGAGGCTCCAAAGACATTTTTAACATAAATAAAATTCAAAACCTTAACCCTGGAAGATGAAAATCCAACAATTATGTGGACCCCATTTTGGGTAGTTTGGTGTATTAACTTCTCGGGGGCATAAATTTGGCATACAATCTATGTTTCGGGTGCACGATAGCTCGTTGGAAAGGTATTGACAAGGAGATTCATTCCATAGGTTTAATAAGAGCATTTAGCTATCATTGAGGTTCCCAATTGGGAAAAAAAATCGTTTAGTCCCTCAAAATGGCCCAGGAAGTTTAGGACCCGAAAAACTGCTAAAAATAGTAAATTGTCAACAAACTATTTTGAGACAATTGGAATAGGTGAGTGGACACTCATATCCACCTCAATCATAATTTCAAATAGAGGAGGTGAATATGATTCAAAATAATTTCACGATTTATGCAAATAACATGACATTAAAAGATAATTTACAACAAGGTATAAACAACAATAAAATGGTATAGCTCAGAGGAAAAATAGAACCATCATGAATATGGCCAGGAGCTTCTTGAAAGAAAAATACTTGTCAAATGAGTTTTGGGGAGAAGTAGTAACTTGTTCAGTTTGTGTTTTCAACAGATCTCCCACTAAAAGTGTATGGAACTAAATTCCATAAGAATCATGTATAAGTATGAACTGCAGTCTAGCACATCTTAGAGTATTTGGTTTTGTGGCATATGCTCATGTACCTAACGAATTGATAAGGAAGTTGGATGATAGAAGTGAAAAATCCATCTTTCTTGGGTACAATGATCAATCCAAGGCATAAAAATTGTATAATCTATTGATGAAGAAGGTTATAATCAACATGGACGTTGAATTCAAAGAAGATGAACCGTGGGAAGGAATCATAGAAAGGACTATATTTGTTGGAGCAACAATACCCTGAGAAGGAGATGAAGCAGAGGAGCAGATCGCACAAGGTGGATAGTGAGGTTTGCGAATGCCATCACCCGTTAGAGGCACTCCAATAAGGAATCCAAAAAATTATGTTTAAGGTGAGCCATCTAGCCTAGCAGGTCGATCTATTCCTAATTATCAATCAAGTAGCGAATTTGACCCAACAATTGCTTCATTAAGGTCTAGAAAGACTAGAAGTTTGAGAGAAATGTATGGAAATGTATATGTGCATTCAAACTTTTCATTGTTTACATATCAACCAACATATTTTGAAGAAGTTGTCAAAGAAGAAAAATGGGTACAATCCATGGATGAAGAAATAGATTCTATAGAAAGGAATGATACATGGGATCTAGTAGACTTGCTTAAAGACAAAGATTATATTCGTGTGAAATGGGTTTATAAAATCAAAATTAATGAAAAGGGTGAGGCTAAAAAGTATATGGATAGATTGGTAGAAAAAGGTTTTGCATAGCAACATGGAGTCCATTATGGTGAGACCTTTGCACCAATTGCAAGGTTAGATACATTGAGAGATATCTTAGCCATAGTAGCCCAAAACATGTGGAAATTTTATCAAATGGATATAAAGTCTGCAGTCTTAAATGGCATTCTAGAGGAAGTTTATGTGCAACAACCACTAGGGTATGAGATAAAAGGACAGGAAGACAATGTATATAGGTTAAAAAAAGATCTTTGTGGACTCGAGCAAGCTCTAAGAGCTTGGTATAGCAAGATAGACTCTTATTTGATTATCCATAGATTTAACAGAAGCAATAGTGATCCCATTCTATATACAAAGGTAAATTAACAAGGAAAAATACTAATTCTTTGCTTATATGTTGATGACATGATTTTCACCGGAAACATGTGAGTAGGTGAGTTTAAAGAAGCAATGAAACATGAATTTGAGATGAAAATATTGGGCATGATGAAGTACTTCCTTGGCATAGAAGTAAATCATTCAAATTTTGGAATCTTTGTAAGTCAAGTAAAATATGCATTGGATGTACTGAAAAAATTTAGAATGATCAAATGCAAGGAAACACCCACGCTAGTAGCAACAAGAACGAAACTCAACAAAGAAGATAAATGTTCAAATATAGACTCTTATTTGATTATCCATAGATTTAACAGAAGCAATAGTGATCCCATTCTATATACAAAGGTAAATTAATAAGGAAAAATACTAATTCTTTGCTTATATGTTGATGACATGATTTTCACCGGAAACATGTGAGTAGGTGAGTTTAAAGAAGCAATGAAACATGAATTTGAGATGAAAATATTGGGCCTGATGAAGTACTTCCTTGGCATAGAAGTAAATCATTCAAATTTTGGAATCTTTGTAAGTCAAGTAAAATATGCATTGGATGTACTGAAAAAATTTAGAATGATCAAATGCAAGGAAACACCCACGCTAGTAGCAACAAGAACGAAACTCAACAAAGAAGATAAATGTTCAAATATAGAGTCTACATCGTTCAATAGATTAGTTGGCAGTGTCATGTATCTCACTCCCAATAGACCAGACATTATGTTTCTAGTTAGATTGATTTTTAGGTTTATGGAGACACCTAAAGAAGCACACTTGCAAGTTGGGAAAATGATTTTGAGATACATTGTAGGAACAACAAGATATGGTATTTTATACTCAAGCAGTGGAATTAATTGTTTGATTGTCTATACTGACAGTGAAAGTATCTTAGATGATATAAAGAGTACTTCAAGGTATGTCTTTCATCTTGGTTCGAGTGTAATTTCATGAGAATCCAAGAAACAACCTTTTGTGATGATTTCATCAACAAAAGCCGAATATGTAGCAGGAACAACAACAACTTGTCAAGTGTTTTTGTTACAAAGAGTATTGAATGAACTTCAACAAGGATAAGAAGGACCAACTCCAATTTACTGCAACAACAATTCATCCATAACCCTGTCAAAGAATCATGTGTTTCACCAAAAAAAAAAAAACATATTAATACTAGATACCACTTTATTAGAGAAATTGTAAACAATGTTGAAATTCATCTTAAATTTTGTAAATCAAAAGTCCAATTGAATGATATATTCACAAAGCCTTGGGAAAAAGTTCTTTTTGAATTTTAAAGACAGAATGTAGTTGTTGAAGCATTCAATAGTCATAATTAGGGAGAGTGAAGAAACGTAAGTATGCCCACATCATTTGATGTCGTAGGTAAACCAACTGTATAAACTATTCTAAGGAAATCTAGTCCAAAGAATTCAACATTTCTAGGAAGGTCAAAATACACTTCCAAAAGAGTATAAATCATAGAGAGATCAGTTGTACATATTCTTCACTGCCAATCCTTCAATTGATGCCCATTCTCATAACTGTTGCGTAATGCATAAGTTAAGAAGCATTAAATCCAGAAGAGCCCGGGCAACCTAAATTTGAAGTGAACATCAAAGAACATTGTTTAGACAGATCCCACCTTAAATAAAACATATATACATACATATCCCGAGAATAAAACATATATACATACATATCCCCAGGGTCGAGAGTTGATACCCTTACGCTGTTGAACATTAGGCACGTAAGTCACGCTGACGTGTTAGTTCTCATTGTGGGTGAGGTGCTACGCCATCTATCACGAAGAGTGGTTCTGCACATGTTGGGTTCTAGCAGAGTTCCTTGAAGATGTGGTTCTGTGTCTGTATCATGTGCCATCTCATCAATAAATAATGATAATGGAGTTTGAGTATGATATCATAGATAGATATGATGGCTATAAATGGGGAGTTAAGAAAGAATTGATGGAATGTGTGGGGAGCATTTTCTGTGTATCTGAATCCATAATCCTTATACGACCACGAGTTTGTGGTATTCTGAGGATGCAAATACCATCCTATTGCACTAAGATTCAGGTCATCGGAGGGCAAAGTTAACCATTACATCCATCGGGGAAGGGATTCCTCTAAATAAAACTGAAATGAATGTTTTCTAAACATTGTGTGTGGCGTTAAGGCTACCTATGCAGGCTTTGAAGCCACGAAAGAATTGGGAAGGGAGTTGGCGTTTGCAGACCAGATGGTAATGGTTAGTTAAAAGATAATTACTCCTGTATAGAAGATTCTCAATATTTCTCCAACGCCTTCAGGAGAAAAGAAGCCATGTATAAATAAACATGTTTGCTAAATGAATTTGTGTATACAAGTTCTTTGTTCTAAGATCCGTAGCTCATTTGGTTTGATCTTCATGTGTGATGAGAAATAGCTCTTTTCCTTGTGTGTGTTATGGAGTACTAATGTGCAGGAAAAATGTATGGTCAAATTTGATTTGCAGATAAATTTTCAAGGGGTTCTACCGCTACAACTATCATAAACATATTTGATTTGCAGATAAAGTTTCAAGGGGTTCTACCGCTCCAACTATCATAAACATGATAATATTTAAATAAAGAGTAAATAAATGTAAATCTATTTTAAATCTTTATTTCTTAAGCATTAAACTATTATATAAATATGATTAGCAACAACCACTTTATAAAAGAGGTTGATATAAGCTCATGGATGCTATTACTTTGAAAATATGAAAAATGGTTGTTGTTAGTTTATTAAACACATGACTTGGGAATGACCATTAATATATTAATACATTTAATTATTAATATAATAATATAATATATAAATATCAATTTGATGATGATGGACATGATTAAGTCCACTAAGACCTAATTGGTCTATCGAACCTTAAGAGGGTAAGTGATTACTTGT